>BMAW01069843.1:122843-152141 GCA_019974015.1 Nephila pilipes
CACAGATTTCATTTAAAAACGGACATGACAGTTCCTGTATTTTATTGTATGTACTGTATGTTCTTTATTTGTATTGTAAATAACGAATTTTTGTTGACTACTGGCTTGATTATAAATATTTCTTGTTTCGATTACTTCGATATCCTAATATATATCAGTTGAGTTACTGACTAATTTGCATTCATTACGACTGTGCTGATTAAAAACTCTTTATTGATTAATAAGGGAAGAAGAAGGAAGGAATTCCCAGACATTAAAATTTAATATAATTTCTTGGTGATACTCTTTTGAGCCTCCATTCATTTCCCAGAGTTTCTTACGCAAATATACGAGTAACTGAAGTCAGTTAACTGCTTTAAAATTATCGAGGTTCAATGTCTTTACTTTGGGATCATGTGAAATTTGAGGAGTTGCTCTCGTCACTTGACCATGGCTCAAAATTACTGTCTCCTTATTACTTCCTTAGGTAGGTAAGAACATGATGGCCTCGCGGCACCGAATGATCTTATTTCTTTCCCATGGTTTTTCTGTCTTTGGTAAACACGGGTGACGCTCTCTAGGGATACCCCAGCGATCCTTCTCTGTTTTCGTCTTTACTTATTGGCAACCGTTTTTAAATTTCTCTCCTCTTTTTTCAAGCGTCTGTATTACAGTAAAACCTTATTTGGCACAGCATAGTGACATCTGCTCTTTTACTGTTAAATTCTACCATTATTCACTCACTCGCACTACCATCACTCCAAAGCCCTCATATTGCTTCTAAGCGCAACGTTAATATTCAATGGATCATGACCTTCTAAAACGCATTCGAGTGGGAGATTGATGTTAATTGTAATAAAAAAATGAAGCTTCTAACTCCACTGTAATATATCTTTAATTTTACATTTTAAATCTTATTTATAGAATCCCGAACTTCACAGTCAAGTCAAATAACGTAATTAAGGTCTTTTGTCCAAGTTTCGAATATTTGATCTCTTAATTTACTTAACTTAACCTGTGGTAGTAATTTCTACTCGCTTCTGAACTGGCATTTAAATAATAAATTAATGTTGGTTCGCTAGGGCTCGAGACCTTAAACGAAGAAAAGTTGAAGAATTGAATTTCAAAGTTTTCGTCGCTACTGTGTGAATTCAATCCAAAGGCTCTTTAATCAATACATGCGTATTACGAATGTGCATTTGTTAACTTCAGCGCACAATCTTTATCACGCACTGAACTACCGACTATCAACTTCAATATTTAATTTTTCATGGTTCGTGTAAGCATCTCATCAAATCTCTTCATTACACTTTATAATTAAAATCTAATCTGCATCAGTCACGTTTAATTCATTAGTAGAGATTTTGAATTCAAACAAATGCAACAAAAAGTGCCCAAAGAGTTAGTTGAAGGGGGGAATGCTAAAGAACCCATATCATAAGACAACCTATAATAAAGCTATTACTCGCATTAACTCTAGCTTGCACCGACTTTAGGTGACCATGGTAGCCTAGTGATCATTGTCGGGACTTCGGCTGATTTTGTTTCCTTCGAGTAGTGGATTCGAACTCCGATGCCACTGAAGACCTGCTGTGCAACGTAACTGTTCAGTACACGTTAAATCTCTTCAGTGTACCAAGTATTTTCTTTGGCACGATTTGGAAGTTAAGAAGAAATTCAAGTTCAAATGTCGTTTTCGTCACTTGACCAAGGTTCAAAATCTCAAGGTCCGTCACTAAAAGGTCTCGTGTTGATTCTCAGGCGACATTAATAAGCGACTAATCAAATACACCAACTTCAGCCTTAATTTCATAGTTTCACTTTCATGGTCTAATTATTTACTATTTAATTATTCTCTTTGCTTAAGCTGAAGCTTACGAAAGAGGTTCAATAAATACCTGTTTTTGAAGACAGATGACATTACGAAAGCAAAGTGTGTTATCATTGTGTCCTGTCATCTGTTAAATGTTACCAAAACAAATGTGACACTGATGTGTCAGTTAGTTTTGATAACTGCCACGATCAGTCGTCGTTGTCGTCATTTTGGGTGGAGTCGTCACCATCGACGAGATCTGGATTCTATATTACACAACCGAAACCAAGCAACAAAGGAAGCTAGTAGTAACAATGGTTTGCTCCCCGTGAATCTTCTCCGCAGAAGGCGATGACAGTCTCTTCGGCCTGGAAAGTTATGGCTATGATTTTTTAGGCTAGATCAAGGACTGTTCGTACTCAAGAATTTCTCAGGAAAAAAAAGATATCGTTGTACAATACTGCAGTCAATAACTACCCATTCTTAACACACACCTTTTTTTACCCTCCCTATACTTTTGTCTCACCTCATATTAAAATCGTTATAAAAGTATTTAGCTAATAAGAAAGTTGTTAGGTATCTAATACGTTAAGGAGTTTAAATTTCCAAGAACTCTTAGGGTCATTTTTATCTTCGAGAAGTAATTTCGTTCAGACTTGCAGTTTCCTTCCAATTCTCTTAAAAGTCGCTCTTCTGCTTACCTCAAGCTGTGGTGCATTATTTCGTTAATTTATATATATATGTGGGGTGTGTGGAATAAACGCCCGACTAAAGAGGGCGCTCCTCTTCTAGTGAACGGAACACGCTCTCGAAAGTCAAAGTCAGACGACGGAAGTCATCAAA
This sequence comes from Nephila pilipes, assembly GCA_019974015.1. NCBI lineage: Eukaryota > Metazoa > Arthropoda > Arachnida > Araneae > Nephilidae > Nephila > Nephila pilipes. The sequence goes on from BMAW01069843.1 coordinate 125,479, forward strand.
ACAAGAACGACAATCTTGTAGATGTCTCGTAGCAATAAAGACGATTTATGAAATCTTTGGTCACTATTTTTATATGTTTGTATTCGAGGGAATTTCTTGTCAAATGTATGCAAATGTTAATGTGAAACGTCTTAATTAAATGTTCGATCTTTGATTTTTTTAATTAGAATATTTAGTAATGTAGACACATACACATTTATATATTCTTAGTCTGTCTGTGAGGGTAAGCATCTGGTCTGAAGCTCTCAAATTACTTAAGTTAATTAATAAAAAGAGTAGAATTCACACCTCTATTGGAACAAAGGCCAACATTTTGAAAAATGAAATACTTTTAAATAAAATTTTATAGTCTTCAGAGAAGCGATCACTCTTTCTCATTAATCATAATTTTAATGATTGTTTTATTATTAATGTCGTAATTATTGAATTCTTTCTATTTTTTCCTTTTAACTTTAACCTTTAACTTTTAAAAATTATGTTTATCTTATCACTAAACGACTTTTTCACTGAACAACTTTTTTCTTCACTTTTCACTTATAACTTGGATTTATTTAACTTTCTCACACTTTCCCTTAATAATAAACTTTTTCCTTTACTAATAACTTTTTCTATTTTTTCTGATTTCTAACAACTCTCATTCCTTACTTTTCTTATTAACTTTTAACAAAGAAACCTTAATTGTTATTTACTTTTCTTACTTTAGCTTACTTTCACTTACCCTTAAACTTCATATGTGATCAGAGAGTTCACATTTGTTAAATAATAACAAGAGTTCCTTTATTCATTCATTCATTTCGTGTTACCATGGTGATCGTAGTGAATATAGCTTCTCTGAAGCACCTAACCCAATTGGGCCTTATCTCCATATCTGGAAGTTAAGCCTGATAAATTGTATCAATTGCCCATGTTTAAAAGGATACTTCTTTAATAAAATATTAAGTGAAAGTAATTAAATGAATTAAATAAGATAAATGAAAATAGATGTAAATGCTTGAGTTTATAAAAATTTAATGAAAAAGTTAAAGTAAAAATTTGAAAAAGTTAGGAAGTTAGCTTAAGAATCATGAAAACGAGATATCTTGAAGGGGTGGGGGAGAAGAAGGTTTTTGCGCTTGTCCAATCGGAAGGCAGCTGCGTGGTTAAGGACTTATTTACAATTTCTGAGCATCCGTCCCTACCGTTAAGAGAAGGGATGGTAGTGATTAATCAAAACTGCTAGCTGTTCTATAATTTCTGTTATAATTTTTAATTTCTTGAATTGAGGGTTTTGGGTGGTTTAGTAGATTATTTTTGAAGATATTTGCTATTGAGTTGTTATAATTTTGAAAGTGGGGATATTTAGTGAAGTTCTGATATAATCATTTCGCAAGAACCATCTGGCTCGTGCGATCGTTCTTATCATGTTATTTTGGAGTAATTCTATTTTATTGTGGTGGATTTGGGCAGTTGTAATCCAGATTGGACAAGCGTAAGTAATGATAGGTCGCAGATACAGTGTATAGACAAGCATCTTATATTTAATAGGTAACGATGAACTCCGACAGATAAGGGGGATTAATTTGTTCGCGGCAAGTCGGAATTTTTCTTGGATCTGTGTGATGTGATGTATGAAAGTGAGACTTCTGTCGAGAACGACGCCAAGGTACTTGACGTTTTGAGACCAGAGGATTTGTTCGTTTTTCATGTAAATTTTTGGAGTGTTTAGGTTGCTTCTAGTAAAGTAAACGGCTTCTGTTTTTGAAACGTTTAAAGCGATTTTCCATTTGGAAAATCATGTTTCCAGATCGGCAATGTGTCTGTTTAAGTGATGAGCGATGACTTTGTAGTGTTAACTTCTCTACTTAAAGCCCACCTATAGAGGGCGTTCATTTGTAAAGGGAGAGAGTGTGATGTCACACGATCCCCTCAGACGGGACCTGACCGAATCTCTGAGAGGAGCTGTTGTAAACGAGCGGTAGCAAGTAATGAAATAAATATTGTTGTTGTTATACAACCCGATGTGTTTTTTGTCTAAGGACAACCGTGAATTGAAATCTGAGGTGATGATGATTAGTTTTAGTAGTTATTAGTGTAGTATTATAACATTCAGAAGCGGGATGTGTGTTGAAGCCCACGGTCAGACTGACATTTCTCTGAGAGAACTGTAAGAGGAAAAAAAAGTACGTTGTAGGACTCTAACCTAACGGAACTGTGAAAGAAAATGCGCTAAGAAGTGATTTATTTTGAAGAGTATTGAAATATTGTTAAAAATGTCGTACCTCTCAAAAGGACGTAAAAGTGATTTAATCGAGCTTGCGCTCGAATTTGACGAAATTGTCCCTTCGGATGCTACCTATGTGGCAATAAGGGACATCATCATAAAAAGTGAATTCTATGAAGAAGTTTTCGCGAGAGGATGTCTCGAGAGAATAATTGAAGACAGGATTGAAAAAGAACGAAGGTTAGAAAGGGAGAGTATTGAAAGAGAAAAACAGTTAGAAAGGGGAGAAAAACAGTTAGAAAGGGAGAGTATTGAAAGAGAAAAAAAGTTAGAAAGGGAATTTGAACTAGAAAAATTAAGATTAGAAAAATTAATAATTGAAAACAATAGAAGAAAACAAAGAAAAATCCAAGAGTACTATGAAAAACGATTTCAGCCTCAGCAGGAAAAGTTTGAATCTGAATTGAAAGAAAGGGACGAGAAGTTTACCGAAATTCAGAAGGAGAATGAAAAATTACCCGAAGCTATAGGGTTACAGGATACCAGTATTGAAGAAAAAGCAATGAAAATTGTTGATGAAAGACAACTTCAGTCTCAACAGGAAAAGTTTGATTCTGAACCGAAGAATAAAGAACAGAAATTATCTAGAATCCAGGAACATAATGAAAAGTTAACGCAAGCCATACGGGAACAAAATATCGTTAATAGAGGAAAAGAAGAAGCGTTATTAGCACCAGCGATGCTACCGAATGATAAAGAAGTGCAACGGAAAATACAGAAAGGAAATAAAGAGAACGGAAAAAGAAGACAGCAACGATGTCAAGAAGCATTCACACATGTAGAAGGACAACAATTAACTAGAGCTCAGAAAGCCAATGAGAAAATTTTAAAGGATGATACAGGAGAAAATATTCCCATTGATGGAAAGATGGAAGCAGAGTTCTTCAAAACAGGCCCCATACCAAATCCGATACAGTTGGGAAAAGCTAAAGTTTTGCGACAGACAATTAAGTGGACAGAACGAGGGGTTAGCCAGTTTCCCCTCCGCAGAAAAAAGATACAATTTAAAATGAAGGGAGCGATTTCAACGCAAAGGAAGAAAAACAATAAAGGAACCCGCAACATTTCCCCGTCCCGTGAAAGAGTCACCAAGAAACATGTTTTGGAGACAAACATCGCATTTAGAAAAAGTTCGTACAGACAGGACTTTCAGCAAAAAATAAAAAAAGGAGATATCGAATTCCAGAGGAGAGGGTCCCCCTCTCAAAAGCGAAAGGAAGCTCCGTTCGACCCCGGGGGTGTCTAGCAGTACTTCACTGAGGACTGAGTCTCCGTTCCCCCTTTAGTAACAAGAGTTCAGGGACACCTGCAAAGTTACGCAGCTGAAGAAAAATAAGAAAAAAAAAGAAAGAGAGAGAGAGTGAGCAGAAGGGCAGGAAGTGGACCGCAAGTTCGTTGACCAAGAGGGACAGTCATTACAAAGTGTGGGAAATTTTGAAGGCCGTATAAACGCCAGGGAACAGACCCTATTCCCCGAAGCCGACAGTGAGAGAAAACTCCCACCCCCACTTATTGACAAAGAAGAGACAAAATTTCAAGGAGGAATCAGGTCAGTGCACTTCAGGAATGTGTTTCCTCCTCCCCTTTAGAACCGAAATGCGGCATTACGAATGGGTGAGACATTTTTTTTTTATTTCTTTTTAGAGAGGCTTTTGCAGTGACAAACAAGGGGACTATAAACTATTATTTTGCAAAGAACTTTTTTAAAACAAAAATGAAAACAATTATTTTGTATTAGGAATTAATGAACAGTTATTTTCCCATGGAACATTAGAATATTTTATGGACTGAGTATTTAAAGAACTTTTAATTTGATTATCTTCAAGAAAAAAAACTATTAAGTGAATGTTTTTTTTTAAGAGGTGTTTTATTAATTTAGTTTTTGACAAGGATAAGTAATTTTAAATATATGAACAATGTTTTATTTTGATTTCACTATTTTGAAATAGAAAAGGATCTATTTTGTGTAAGAATTTAAAGTTAATGAATGTGCTAGCTTTTAATGAGTGTTTTATGGATTAAACGGTTTGAATCTTAAGTGTGCCAACAAAAGTTTTTATGTTTATGTGATCTTTTATGATGAGAAGAATAATTGATATTTCAAGGTAATATGCTCAACAAATTTTATTTTGTAATGATGTAGGAATATTTTATTATATTTTGTGATGATTGGGAATATAATTTTGTAAGGATTTTGGAATATATTGAATTAGGAATGTAAAGATTTAGGGATACAATTTTGTAAGGATTTATTTTGTAAGGATTTATTTAGGAATGTGCTTTTGTAAGGATATAAGAATGTGCTTTTGTAAGGATATAAGAATGTGCTTTTGTAAGGATATAAGAATGTGATTTTTGCAATGATTTAGGAATGATCTTTTTGTAGGTATTCTTAGATTTGTGTTTTGATGATTGTGTTATGTTAAAGAATTTCTTTGTTTCATGTGTGAACCTTTTTGAGTCTATAAGAGTTAAGCATATTCTATGAAAATGAGAATATCGAAAGGAGAATTAATATTTTAAATGTGTAAAAAATTAAAAAAAAAAAGGAGGAAGAAGAAAAATTAATATTTACAACTGTATGAATTAACATTTATGAGGATACAGATATTCGATGTTTTGAAGTATGAAAATAGTAATTTGTTAGAGATGAGTACTTTTTAAATTTGTTTATGTGGTAATCGATGCTTGAAATTATATTTGATAAGAAAAATATGTGTATGAGTTCAATATTTTGAAATATGAATTTTGTGTTGATATCTCGATATGAATATATGAATGTGTTTATGTAATTTTTTTTTTTTTAAAAAAAAAGAGGTGATGTGTATGTAAGCACGCTAAAAGATGTTGAGAAGTAGTATTTTAAAGTGTTTTGGTAATTTTAGTATTTTGTTATGAAAGAGAAATAATATTTGAACTATATGATAACTAAGATTTTTGTTTTGAAGCCTTAAATTAGAATTATTACGTAAGAGAAAAAAAAAAGATTTTCTTTATATGTGCGTTGTGGAATGAAAGATAATTTGTTGTGAAATGTAGATATAAGGGTGATTATGTAAAATGATTTGTGCATGATTATTGATATTTTATCTGTATACGGTAATTGATATTTGCTATTTTAGGTAATTGAGGAATTTGAGTATTGATGTTTGTGTACATTTATCGATATTTGCTATTTTAAGCATTTGAAGAATTTAGGTATTGATGTTTGTGTATAATTATTGATATTTGCTATTTTGGGTTATTTGAGGAATTCAAGAATTGATGTTTGTGTATAATTATTGATATTTGCTATTTTAAGTATTTGAGGAATTTAAACATTGATATTTTGTGTATGATAATTAATGATTTTAAAGTGTATCAGTTATTAATGATTTTGTGTTAATTGGAGCTGCACAATTGGGACAATTGTATGTATCAGGTTGGCCGAACTGTTAACTTCTCTACTTAAAGCCCACCTATAGAGGGCGTTCATTTGTAAAGGGAGAGAGTGTGATGTCACACGATCCCCTCAGACGGGACCTAACCGAATCTCCGAGAGGAGCTGTTGTAAACGAGCGGTAGCAAGTAATGAAATAAATATTGTTGTTGTTATACAACCCGATGTGTTTTTTGTCTAAGAACAACCGTGAATTGAAATCTGAGGTGATGATGATTAGTTTTAGTAGTTATTAGTGTAGTATTATAACAGTAGTTTCTGTGCTTAGCGAGTATCGCAGTGTCATCTGCGTACATGCAGAGAATTGTGTTGTCGTGTTTAGGGATATCGTTCACGAATAATTGGAATAAGGTTGGCCCAAGATGCGAGCCCTGAGGGATTCCTGAGTTAATTTCTCTTTGATTTGAGAAGGTTTTATTAATTTTAACTATGAAATTTCTATTATTTAAGTAGGAATTTATTAGGTTTATTAGGTAGGGGGTATCATATTTGATAAGTTTGTAAATCAGGCCTTCGTGCCAGACTCGGTCGAAAGCTTTCTGGATATCGAAGAAAACAGCTCCCGTTTTTTCCCCGTTTTTCTGACCAGTTTTGACAAAGTTTATTACTCTGGATAGTTGATGGGTAGTTGAAAGGTGAGGCATAAAACCGTGCTGCTCTGGGATGATAATTTTGTTTTCGTGAAGGTGCTTGTTTAATCTATTCAGTATTATTTTCTCTGCTAGTTTTCCGATAATCGGTAGCAGAGAGATTGGTCGGTAGCTTTCAGCGTTGGTGGGATCTTTGCCAGGCTTAAGAATGGAGACGACCGAGGCCGTTTTCCACTTACTCGGAAAGTGACCGAGTTCTAGCATCTTATTAATGACCTGATTTAGTTGCAAGATGGTAGGGGTGGGCAGGTTTTTAATCATCTTATTAGTAATTCTATCATTTCCTGGTGATTTGTTTATTTTGATGTCGTGAATATATTTAATAATTTCTGATGGCTGGCATGGTGGGAATGGTGGGGTATCTTTAAAGTTGTTTTCGTTAGAAAGGTAGCCGTGAACGATATGTGTTATTGTCCTATCGTGTGTTGGTGTTTGTATGTTATTGAGCTGAAATTGCTTTTGCAAAGAATCAGCTAAAATTTCTGATTTGTTTTTATCATCTAATGCGATACTGTTAGGCCCTTTGAGAGCTGAGATATTTGGACATTTCTTTCTTAACTCTTTTGCTGCTCCCCAGAGGGAGCCATGGTCGGTGTTAAGAGAAGAGAGAGTTTCTTGAAGTTCTTTATGGGTTTCATTTTTAATTTTGTTTTTAAGTAGTTTATTAACTTGGTTTAAATGAGTTTTGTGTGCAGGGTTTTTCGAAAAGTACCATATTTTTCTGGCTCTGTTACGGTATCGGATTAGGTTTTGAATTTCCCTGCTAATGTAGTATGATTGTGAGTGTGTGTTTGGTTTTGAAGCGTTTGTGTGTGCGTTGAGAATGTTGCTAGTGATGGTGTTGACCTGTTTTTCTAAATCCTCTCCATTTGTGATGTTAGGTAGCTCAAATTTAGTGTGTCGTAGGTTTTGACTGAATGTGCACCAGTTAGTGTTTAGTCTAGTAATCTTTTCTCTGACATTAGCTTGTATGTCTATGTAAGTGTAAATTGGGTTATTTAGCAATTCAGTCATCCCGCCATCCACAAACTACCGAATGCTAACTCGCTTTCTTACATCTGCTCCTATCGGATACTAGTTCTGATCGTAGGGGATTGTGTAAGTGGAGTCTTACACTCACCGCTTTACAAAAACGCTCTCCACAGACGGGCTTTAAATACTGTAGATAACACAATGAAAAGCAACATGAAAGCTATTGGGGATGAACTTCGTTAATTTTGAGCTTTGGTCAAGTGACGAAGGTTATACCTGAGCTGGCACCTCCCTCTCCCAAATTCCACGCCATTGGGAAGACGTGGGACCTCGACCAGATTTAGCAAGCATCAGACCAGATTTCACTCCCTCACGGTGGGTCTTAATTGGCATCAAGGCTGAAACCCTAAACTCGATGAAAGCAGTGCCAGCCGAGAATCAGTGACCACTAATCTGTGCGGCCTCTATCCTAATTCTAATGACATAATTACTGCAATTTTCAGGACTTAGAATTAACTCTTAATTATCAGAACAACAATGAGTGCTTTACTTTAAATTAAACATCTTGTTAAATGACACGTATTTACTGTTAGGGTAATTGAGACGTCTTCTTCAAAGAAAATTGAGCTTATTTTATACCAAGTTTAAATAATCCTCTCTTTTCTAATGTAAAATCAATGGAGATCACACTTTAACATTGATATATCGATAAAGTTAAGTATCTGTTTATACAAAAAAAATCAGAGTTTTGTACTTAAATAATTATGTATGGTCAATTAATAATGATTAGCTGTACAAACATTTGTAAGTCGTGTATACGAATCTTAAAGTACATGTTATATAAATCCTACTGCATTTTTAATATTAAAAATTTAGAGAAATCTTATAAATATTGCATTTTCTATACGCAGAAAATAATTATAATAGCAAAAATTAAATTTAATAAAAATTTAAAACATTTTTAAATTATACGATTTAAATTTCCCATTATATTGATACAAATAATGCGTAGTAATATGTTCACTGTTAGGAAAATAGCCTCATTTCAAATGAGACAAATTTAAGCACTATAGATGAAAAAATTTTGAAGGAAGCTTACCAGAAACAAAAAAAAATTATTTTATAAAAAAAGTGCAAATACAAATATTTTTATCTGAGGTGAGGCACCTTTGTTTACAATTTTAAAACTCAGTATACGAAAGTTCTATGGATTAAAATCTGAAAAATAATATATCTGAGGAATAAACAAACTACTCTTTATTTTTTATTTTTTAATTTTTTTATTTTGAAAATAATAAAGGTTGCTTCGCTTATTCCACATTTGAACACATTGAGAATGAAACATTATACGCACCCTTTACTTTTTTGGAAAAAATAAAGAATGCTTCAAATGAGTCGCATTTTTTATTTATAACAAAATCAAAAAATCAGTATTTGAAGCATTTTAATTATAATAATTCTTATATAACTGTGTTGTTGGATTCTAAATTATACTTTCTCTTCCCTGAAAAAAAATTCAGAATATGTTTTAAAGAATTTTATTTTTCATTCGTTTTTTATCCGTCTGAATTGACTTTTTAGGCACTGAAATACATTTTTGATTTTACCATTAAAAATAGATGGATTGATGTTTATAAACGTTGTACATAGAAGAAACACGACGGCTTTTGGCGACAAACTTCGTAATTTTGAGTCGATCAAGAGACGACTCCTGCGCTGCACTTCTACCTCCAAATTCGCACACCACGCCTACAAGAGGACTTGGGACCTAGACCAGGTTTAACATGTACCAATCCCACCACCCGACAGAGTTTTAATGGAATCAGGGCTCGAATGCACGGCATGAAGGAAACAATGTTGCCGCGAGTCCAAAACCGTGGCCATACCACGGCCATAAGTATTCTATTGAGGAGCGAAGTTTCATGTAACCTGTGAGGAGAGAGAAGTCCGGATTGTGTGCGCTTTCAAGACAGCACTTGTTCCTCTACCACACAGTGTCGCTTATGGTCATACATTTTTCAAACTTTTGTTCAGTTCTAGTGGATCCTGTAGTCAAAGTAGAATGATATACCGTTGACGGAGAGAACTTGACTATGCCCCTGTTTCATTGGTTAAAATGATTTAAATTATGAGCATTTGAGAACTGATGAAATATATAATATTTTCTTGTGAAATCATTATCAAAACTAATATCACAGTAAAAGTTGGACACCCTTTTCCAAGTTCATATTTTTATTTTCATAACAATCTCTTTATTTTTCGTGAATTACAGGGACATAATCAGGTCCCTCACCGGATAATTAAAACAGTTTTGCTTTTTTAAAGAAAAAATCGTTTAAACGCTTTTCTAAAAAATTTTAAAACATATATATTTGTAAAAAGTTACTCATATATGTCTCAGATAACAAAATAGATAATTTTTCATTATTGATGTGTTATTTTTGTAAATCTAGGTAACTTTTAAGTGAAATTTTTAAAAATTAAAATTTGAACTGCTTCAAAGCTAAATTTAAAATTTTATTTGTGAATGATTTGCCAATGATTAATCACATAAGAAATGTTTACTTTCTTGTTTTGTATTGTTTTTGAAAAAATTTCCAAAGGATTTATAATAAAATTATTATGCCAAACAACCGATTCAGCTAACTAAAATAATTAAAACAAAATAAACTCTAGACTCAAAAATAAAATAATGTATTAAAAAAAACCGATTCAGAAAATTATTGCGAAGCTTCTTGTTTCTCACACCCATTTTTATAATGAGCTAAAAAAAATAAAAATACAGAAATCTGAAGAAAAAACAGCCCTGTGACAAAAATGTATCGGTAAAAATATATTATCCATTTTCCAACATGTCTTTATAAGCAAACATCTCAAAGATTTTATATTAAAATAAACATTCTTTTAAGAAGAAAATAACAAGTTACATCCTATTCCTATCCTATTGAGATGTAAATTTCCATGCACACAGCGCCAAAAAGTGGCAGCTCTTTTTAAAGCTCCAAAATAAGTCATATACACCACCATCGGACGCAGGGAAATACGCTGTCAAATTTCTTAACATTTTGCTTTATTCAACCCACCGCACACAAAGCCACACTCTGTTGACTTCTGAAAAAAGAATTGATACTTGGACGTAGCTCAAAATTCTAGAAAATAAATAACTCTCTTATGGCGTGGCATATATAACTTTTTTTTTCTTCATCATCGCTCCTGAAGGGTCATGATTCAGTGCACTGCTCATTGAAGTGGCGCGCCTTCAAGTGTTTGGGTTTCACACATCGCATTTTCAAACAAAAATAGAAGATGTTTTAATGTCATCATTATCGCCAACCTTCAAACTTCATTTAATTCTGGGGAACAGGTGTTTACTATTTTCAGACAACTGTACTTTTCGTTGGAAGACAAAACTTTTATTTTGACAACAATAACCTTTCTTGTGCAAGCTGTCAGCAAAAGATTCTTGATTTAGTACTAAATAGCAGTACTTGATGGAAAGTTAGGAGTCTTTGTGTTTAATTGGGTTGTGTGTAATAGCGATCTGGTATTTCCCTGATAACATTGTTTCCAATTGTAATTTGATACTTTTCAACAGGGATAAGGGATCTGCTTCAGTCTTGATGGCACAATGTTGATTTATTAAGTACTAAATCTTAATACTTGAAGGAAAGTCTTTGAGTGTAATTGTAATATGGTGTTTCCCCTATATCATTTTTTTTTTCAATTGTAATTTTATACTCTTGAACAGGGATGGGGGACATACCCTGGTCTTGAAGGCACGATGTTACTTCTTCAGAACAAGGATCGGCTACTCATTTTGGGGATGGCCAAATCGTTGCAGTATTAGGCTTCGCGGACCGGATAATAAATTCCATAGTTAATGAGCAATTCAGCTCACAGAACAACAACAAAAAAACAAGCTCAATATTTTTAAATTAAGAAGCGATACTTTTAGATAATATTTACATACACTTGCTTACTTTTACAAAAAAGTGAAATAAAGTAAAACATCTCCATTTATTAATAAACGTAGTAATGAACCGGTTAAATTTTGAACTAACGCGAGGAATGAAATTGCTTTTTCTGAGATTATATTTCATTATACTGGATATTTAACTGGACTGTTAATTGTAATGCATATTGATATTTTACATACTTCATTATCGAAAATGTCCTTCCACATAGGTGAGTACTCCAAAATACAGATAAACCATGCTTCACTTTCGAAAGATATTCTTAAAATTATATCATATTCATTTCTTTAAATATCTTTTGTAGCATATCATCGTACTGCAGATAAGTTAGTTCCTGAAGGTCTGAGAGTAGCCCCTCAAATGTGTAGCCAAATAAATTGAGAAATATGGAAATATCTTGGAAAATGTTGTTGCAGCTGGTTTATACAAGTCTATTTACGAAAATAAAACGAAGTGAGAAAAAAAATGATGTTAATTCTCAACTGTTGTTGCTATAGTTACAGACGGCAGTGAGAAGGGGGGAATTTATGACCTAAAAGTGCCTATTATAAAGTAACAGATTATAGTGTAATACCTAAAAGTGAATTTTACTTTTGTTTCTTATATATTTATTACATTTAATGTTATGCTTGTTTTACTCTTTCTCATAATATTTTTCTTTTTCATCATCTGGTCAACATGTCACCCAACAGATTAAATATACGGGAAACTAGAATCAAGAGGATGTTAATTTATCTTCTATTCTTATTTACATTAGATTCATTTAAATAAAAACAAAGCTCTGTTCATAAAAATAATAAAGTTGAGTCTCTTTTTTTCACTTCTTCTCTTTGTTACTTAAGTGACGTAAAATGTACTTGAAATGGATTTATCGAGAAAAAAGAAATGATACCTTATTATCTTCACTGCACATATTGCCTGCAAAAAGAGTTGTTTTGCAAAATTTTAAATTTGAACGAGAAAAATCTAAAGTAAAAACCAAAATTCTTTTAAAACCTTAAAAGGGAAAAATAGTAGTAATAGCCCCACATTTTTTGTTTTGTTTTGTGTTTTCAACTTCGTTACAACCATCACTCTTTCAGTTTGATATAAAAGTTATCGTATTACACTCAGGCACCGTCTTTGAAATATTCCAAGCACAAAGTGTTAAAACGGTATGAATAAAGTTTAAAGTTCTGCAGTTTTTACAGAATTTTCAAAAAAAATACTATAAAAACAATTGCATAATATATATGTTAATTTCCTTACTCTCCCTATCTACTCCTTTCCAACTTCAGGATATCTTGTTCGTACTAATTTCTTTCAATGATGATTCAAAGTAAATGTGAGCCATTTAGATCTCACGAGAGTATTATATTGTCACGTAGATATTGAAGCAGGTTGAATTGAACCCAAAATAGACGTGAATAACGATATTTATCAGCAGATTAAGAACAGCTACACTTGGCTGAGAACACAAGGGCTTATATATTACATAAGAATATTCCAGAACACTGCTCTGGAAACGTAAAGAATAGTCTGGAAGGTTTTAAAAATTAGAAGAAAAAAGAGAACAATTAAACAAAACTTTAACGTGAATTTCTTAATGTTGTCAGCACTCTGGCACTATAGACGTGCGCTTTACTTCTGCGCCATAGGTACTAGTCAAGTTAATGGTAATATTTCCTTTCATAAAAGTAAATAACTGCTAAAATGAATAAGCGCTTCGAAACATGAAAAATTTCGAGTTTTTTTTCCAAACAGTGAAGTAATATATTTATGAGATTCAGACACGTTAAACTCTCTGAATCCTTATCTTCATATCTGAATTTATCACTGGTTAAATTTAAAATCAAGAACTGATATATTAAAATTTTACTAAGAGATTATTAACACACATTGATATCGACTAATATAGAATAATATGATCCAAGATCGAAACACTTTTTCGGAGAGAAAGAAGCCCCAACATTAATATAAACCTTTACAATTCAACACAGAAAAATATTCAACCATTTTATGGACGGTCATTTTAAAATTTATAAATATAGTGCTCCCTCTATAATCCGGTACATCCTTTTTCCCTCTCCTGCCAGTAATTCTACGTTTTTACACTTGCAGACAAATGACTATGACTGAGGTGCATGATGAAAATCCATTGTTTGTCATCATTCATTCTGTTACGTGTCAGAATAGTTATTGCGCAAGTCCGTATTCATTCTTTAACGGGAAATATTTTATCTGTGTAATTTAGTATGAGTATAATTATGTGTTTAAAACAATATTTGTATGTACAGTGTAAGCATAAGAATAAAACTTTCTCTCTCTCTGTTAAAAGCGAGATTTCGAAGTGACTTTAAAAAGGTAATACGTTAGTTAGTCTCGCAAAAGAATATGGAATTTGATCTAAATACTTTCGTGATTACAGCTGATAATGTTTTGACAACAGACGACAAAAGAGAATGGCTGACCAGTGACAAAGAGAAAAACAATTAGTTTTGACGAACCAGGATATATAGAGGATGTGACCTCAACAGAAGAGGATAAAACGGGGATGGGAAATGATAAGTGACGAAAGTTGTTCAAAAAATACATAGTAATGCAGCCATTGATTCCACTGACATCCATTAGCTGATCAGCCTGATGTTAACTTCTATCTCCCTTCATTTACCTTTCAATTCTATTTCATTCATATATCCCCATCTTTAATTCAATTCACTTCATTTCTATTGTCTAATTTACCTTTACTTTTGTTTGGGAAGAAATTGTGATTTTATGCAATTCAAAATATTACTAAGGCCTTTAAATTACTGAAGAGAAAATCGTGTATAGTCGAACGATATAAGTATAGTGAAAATATAAAAAAATTATATTTAACTCTATAATTCCTGATACTTTGTCATCTTATAAAATAACAATCTCGTGAATTCGTAGCGTTAAATAAACAATTCGTTACGAAATATTTGAATGTTTACCATTAAAAAATGTTTGATATTTTCTTATAAATTAACCGTTTCTCGGAAGCCTATTACTACAAATCATACATATAAATTTATTTTTACAAAAAATGTTAAATTTAGAATGTAATTTTCAAATATTAGTTAAACTAATAATTACCCAGTCTATTAAAATATTTACGTAATAAAATAATTTATAGAAATTTATAGAGTGTTTTCACCCTCATTTTTACTCAGTTTACATTAGTCTTTAGAAAGGATGGTTTGCTTTTACTTATCATTCTGTATGACTTTCTATTCATATCTGTCTTCATTTTTTTTCATCGTTCATTTAGTTTAAAATTGATAAGTTCACTTTTCTACCGAATAGATTTAACTTTCCAAAAAGTATACTTTATGAAAACTGCTGATTTGTCTTCTGTAAATAAGAGTAATCTTTAATAGGGCCCGAGATTATTGATTTCTACAGTTTTTCACTCCATTTTAATTTCCGTCTTCGATAGTTCTAGATCAGCTCTATAAGGACATTATTACGGCCAAAACCCATCTAAATTCTTTTAATTTCCTGTAAAAGTTTTTTTTCTCGTCAACGATAAAGTATTAAAGGATAGAAATAACTGTCCTTTATCTCGAAACGTCCATAATGTTTAAAAATATTTAGATTCTAAAGAAAAAATTGAATTAATCTCATATATGATAAAATATTTTAAAATTTAAAGCTCAGAGGCTCTTTCGAAGGCAATAATTCAGATACCTTTTTTCCAGTTCTTCACATTTATTATAAAAAGACAAGTTATTAGAAGTAATTTATAATATGATAATAATTTTTCATCGTGTTAAGTGGGAAATATATTAAAATAACTTATATATATTATTATTAATAACTATGCGCGTTTTGTACATGAAATTCACTGTGAACATATATAGATTCAAAAAATAACAGTTGAAGAGAAAATTTAATTATTTGTAAAGTATTTTGTTTAATTTTGAATAGATTAATATAATATTAATCCCAGTGTTTTTATAACCGTTTTAGAATTTTTATTTTGTGTTTTTAGATATTAGGAAAATATTTAAATTGAATTTCCTAAATTGTAATTAAATAGTAAGTAGACAGTTATTTCCTTATTTTTTCAGTAAAATAACGTTCCATACTTTTTTTTTATTAATTTAGGCAATACTTTATTGCAATCAAATAAATGTAATAGTATGAATTTGAATGAGGGTAATTAGAGACTATTTACCCTCTGATTATTTTTGTGCTTGCAATTATAACTTTATAGACGACTAGCCTTTTAACCTTACAACTGTATTTATCACATATATAATGTCAGTTCTATCATATTTTTTCCCTTCAACTGATAATTTGGAGTCTTTTATGTGATATTGTTTCCATTGAAAGTCTCTCCTAACACAGAAAAGTGGGACTTATGTAGATTAGAATTATTGAAGTAGAATTCGGACTTCGACAAAATTTCGTAGTTTTTAGTTAGACGAAAATAACTTTTCCCTGGACTGGAAAATATGGGAGAAATTATACAATTTCACAAATTTCAAAATTTTTCAAATGGGCAAGAAATTTTTAATTCTTGAAACTTTTTTACATTTTTGAGGAATTTTAGTCCAAACAACTCGAAATCTAATCTGGAATTAAAAAAATTTAGAATTCTTAGCAAATTTTAGATTTTTTTTTAAATAAATCTTGCCTTTTTAAAAAATATATATAGTTCACGTAACTCAAATAGATTCCGGAATTAGGAAAATTCTTTTGGAATTTTTGAAAATATTTGCATTTTTAAGAAATTAAAGTTCAAATAACCTGGGATATGCTCCCTACATAAAAGAATTCCATCACGTTGAAAACATTTCGGGGTTTTTTAAAGAAAAGTTAAATTCTTAAAAAAATACAGTTTTATTAAATAATTTCATTCCAAAATAATGCTTTTTCCTATCATTAGAACAAAATATGTTTTTTCCTATAAGAAATAGTTTGATCAAATGCCTCGTTTTATCAAAGTGAATCATTTGAAAAAAGAGATGAATGAATAGAATTGAGAAGATGCAGATATAAGCAGTGAAGTATTTAATATATGATTATTACTTAAGCTAGTGATAGCGATTGTCAGCTGAAGTTATTAATGTGAAACGTCTATATCACACCTGGGCTTAGTGAGAAGGTTTAGAACATAGAGAGGATCTATCAAGGATCAATGCTCTAGTAAGCACTCGAATCGGATAGGTTCCGATCAGATAAGTAATTAGCTCTTGCATTAAACGAGTATGTTAGGTCAAATGCAAGTAGAGACCATTGCTACAGATAGAATAGGTTATGATACAGTGGATCTCTTCTACAGCGACGACAGAAATCAAAGCTACTTAATTACTAGACTGATGGGAATCACTTTTGGCTTAGTAGATAACAGCATCGCAAAAGGGACCGGGCAGCGTGTCTTCGGACCCAAAGATTGAAGGTTCAAAACGCCGCTGGTATTCAATGTCAATTGTCCTCCTCAGCCACAGGGTCGAAAAACATCACTCACTGAAGGGATGGTTCAGGTCTTGAACATTAGATGAAAGTGTAACCTAAAACTACTGTTTGTATCTACTCTCCACTCAAAACGCTTGCTTCAATGTGTCAACCGCACATAAATCACAACCCAGGGGAAAACTGACTACGGCGAAAGTATCAAATGGACCTGTCATCTCAACTAGAGACTGCCGATGACGCCAAATGGAAACTGCGCTGAAAAGAAATTCAATATAACATGGAAGGGGAAATTATCAGTTGCAATAATGACTGAGAAACAACCTTCTCTTAAATTTTATTCAGAATGTTCCTCTTTGCATCATCACGATAATTCTGGAGAGTGAATATGCGGCGATTCTCTTCAACAACGGTGGCAGAAATTAATAACTAACCCGGAGAGGGATCTCTTTTCATCTGTTTGTTGCGAGCACTGCTAAAAGAAATTATCGGTGGAGCTTGAAGACCGCTCGCGTGGCCTAGACGCTCGACGAAAGGGTAACTTGAGTGCCATTTTGAAAATATGCTAACGTTTTTTCCCCGTTTAGTTACCGAATAAGTAGGATTATTCCAAATGAATATTAATTAGCGTAAAGCAAGCGTGCTTCCGAACCCCGAGATGCAATCATTATCAGTAAAAGAAAATACCTTCTTCAAATTCTTAATGCCTTTTTATTTTCGCAAACAGAACATTCTAAAGTACAACACCGCCAATGTTGGCATGAAGAAGAATAAAATCAAGTGATTGTGCCATAAAAATCAATTAAATTATTAAATTAAATATTAAAATAAGAACAAACGATAAATTATTAAAGTAGACAATAATATTCTGTTCGGATATTAATATAAAAACTGAGGGAAAAAAATATATTAAATGTATCTTCGCAATGTAAATATACCTCAAGCAAACTAAATGTTATTATCATATCGCATAATTATAATCATATCGTTTTATAATGTCAATCTTTTGAACATGTATACCATATTTGATTCACACGCATTTTTGTTGACGCTATTTTATCAAAATTTAACAACAACATATTACCACATGTTAATATCATTTGCGCATGGATAAAAATTATTATTAATACGAGATAGTTAAAAAAAATCATCATATTTGCCGTTGAAGTTTAATGATGTTTATGTACACCATAAATATTGGAAAAGTTTTTCAAAACATACGTTTTCTTTACTTAAGATTTATTTCTTTTGATTCATATATAAGTCAGCTTATTTTATATCTAGAAAACATAAAACCTCTAGGGCAAATGGTTTGATTGTTTTTCTTTTGTACTTCAACTTGTTAGAAGCGCAAACACCCCAACATTTCAAATTATTTACCTCAGAGCTTTCTGCTGCATTCCAGACTGGAGAACAAAGCCGTTAAAATCTCTTTGAAACTTAAGCACCTGCCATCTCTGGAACGTTTCATCATAGAGCAGAAGAATGTTTACCTTTTAAAGAAGATGATATTCAAAAACATTGCTTAGGGTTTTTTTTTTCAAATATTGCATCATTATTTACTTACGAAGCAGGGGATTTATTGATGGAAACCCTTCTTGTGAAATTCAAGATGTTTTGCGAAAATTTCTCGTGAATCGTATTTCTATTTTATTAAAAAACGTGACGGACTTTTTCAAGAGAGATTATTTTTTATTCCTATATATATATATATATATATATATATATATATTACTCCGTGAAATTCTAAATACATATTCCGAATATAGCAAACAAATAAACCATTAATTATAAAAAAAAAAAAAAAAACTATTATTAATCACCATGAAAACGGTATAATATAGTTGCGTTTGACATGAATTAAAGTTACTTTAAAGTAGCTGTTTAGTCAATAGCAATGGAAATCACAATTTTGTGTTTCAAATAATTGACGAGGACGACACTTGTCCTGGAACCACTCTCTTCTATATTCCCCAATTAAATGTTGTGATTATTTAGAGATCAAACAGATTTAACGTGAGTAACAGGGTGCAATATGACGGAGATTCATCTAAATTAAACTTGCAGCGTCCATCACTATTCCGCAAAACTATATTTCATAGAATTGGGACTCAAATCCACAAAAGGACTGAAATGCCGTGGGCAAGAAATATCACGACAATAGAATGTAAAAACGGGATCGCTGTTTAAATTTAACAAATTACAAATGGATTTAAATTCTATTTCAATAGCATAATTTGAGTTTTGAGTAAATAGATAACTTTTCCATTTTCTAATCTTATTATTTATAAATTATTAAATAAAATACATGTCTTGTGTCTGTATGCCGGTTCAGGTGGGCGAGGGTGTGGGTGTGGATTTAAGAATGTGCAATAAAAGTTAAAAATTATGTTCTTCATACTTTTTCTTTATTGCTTGAAATAAATTGCACAAACTTCTATCTTAACTGTTATAGTAATAATTAGTTACAAGAAACCATATATGAATACATTTAAATCTTTTCTAATTCATTAACTTAATTATTAGATATTTGAAGAATTTCCTTATGTATTGCAGTACGCATTGTACAATACATAGTATCTTATAAATCTAATGCGAACGAATCTTATGTACAGCAGAATATATTTTTATGATATTTGTAATAGTGTTTCAAAAAAGTCTTCTGAAGTAATAGGAATTCAAATTTCCATTGAAGACACTGCATGTACAAAAATGAACCATTATCAGAATATTCACAAAGAAATGAAAATCAGAAAAGCATTCTTGGTATCATCTTTAAATGTAATTATTAAATTTACGATGTCTATTAGTTACGAGTGTGGCTCGAAAATGGTTTATTTGAAGACAGATGACATCATAAAAGTAAATTGTTGTCACCATTGGGTACTCCCATCTAATAAATGGAGCTGAAACAAATATGACATTGATTCATAAATTACCTTTGATTTGGTAGTCATTTGCTGCAAAATTAAAATTTAATTGCTGCCGCTTCGAGTTGTCACAGTCATTGAGACCGGGATTCATCATTATGCACCGGAAATCGTGCAAAAATCAAAACGTTGAGATCCTGCTGGTGAATCTTTTAAAGTGGCGTGAATAAGAGGCGAAAATGATCTCATAGGCCAGAAAGGTTATAACGAAGAATTTTTGAGTTGCGAAAGGATTCATGATCACGAATACGAGTAGCTGAGACTTAGACAGCTGTACAGGGAGTTATGATGCTTACTAAAAATAAATCATTTCTGATGTTACGAGTGCCATCTCTTGAATTGTCTAAGACTTATTGAATGACCTTTGTATTTGAAGTTGTACCTTTGTCTCATAATTGTATGTTTCAAAAATATTTGTGCATGTTTATATCTTTCAGTAACATCGCTAAATTATATATTTCTCAAAAATTAATATAATTCTTTAAGAACTTATACAAAGTATCTTACTCTAGAATTTTCTCAGAACTCTCTCTTTCAGCATGTTTCATTAGACAAATATGAAAAGCAACAAGTAACCGAGGTAAGAAACAGTTCGTGAAAAGTCTGAGTCGATGTCGATGTCACTTACAATCTTTTATATTCTTTTGAGAAAAGTTTGGGTTCGTTGTATTCCCTAGTTAAAAGAAATTTTACAGTTAAGGTGAGAACCCCCAAGGCAGTAAATCTGAATATTTAGGGAGGATCATGATGATAGACTTGACGACAAATTTAGTCGCCAAATTTAGTGAGAAAATTAAGCACCGAAGTAGAAAAGTAAATACGAAAGTAGAAGTGTCTAGAATATTCTGTGGAGGGTATATATATGTATAAACCACTCTGTGCTGCTATATGTTCCTGATGCGTTATTGGATTACGTATTTTGAACTGATGCGATAGTGTGAACTTTGCTTTAGTGCTGTCACGTATCCATATGTATGTGTCAATTACTTCTTGTTTAACTGAAATATTTCGTATTTGCTAATAAAGTTTAAGAATAAAATTTGGACTGAGAAAGAATTGCTTTTTATTTGCATGGACCTCTCCTGTACTTTGAAATTCTTTCTACGACGTAAGAATACAATATTAGCCGAATTACCCGGAATTACGATGGATGTTATGTAAATATTTTGAAATAAATTAAAAGTATAAATAAAGAAATGAAAGATATTTGAAAATTTAATCCTATAGCCAGAGAAGGATAGTTATGGAAACAATGGCTATATATATTATTACTTTTATCAAAGTTTCAAATTAAAAAAATAAATAAATAAATAAATGATATTCGTTCAAAGAATAAAAAAAATTAAATGTTTTACTTCAGAAAGTTTGATATTTTTATTTAGATTTTTTCCCTTCAATTAGATTGAAGACTATTTTCTGATACTGGTACAAAATTTTAAAAGGTAGTTATTATATGCAAACAGCGATTTAATAATAAAGTGTAATTAATAACACTAAAGAACAAGCTATAATGATTTTAAATATCTATAATTTAGGGGGGGAATTAAATTGATTCTTAATCGGTATAAAATGTGTTTTACCTGTAAATTAATGTGTACAACTTTAATTTTCTGATCGTTTAATTGAAACTGGTACAAATATAAAATACAGAATATTTATATTAATATCTACACTTAGCAGATTTTTATAAGACATGGAAAGAGATCTTTCAAATTCTCTGTGGAGCACAAAAAGCTATAATGTAAAAAAAATCATTAAACTGTTGAAAGTATAACATTACAAAATATTCAAGAATACATATTAAGTTTATAAGTAATTAAAAATCAAAGTATCAAACCAGTAATTTAAAAAATTGCAACAAAGTACAATATATCAAAGCCAAATCTAAAAGAATATCTCAAAGGAAAAGAATTGAGAAATTAAATTCAAAAATAGTAATAAAGTAATTCTTAGCTGTTTCAGGCTAAGAAAAATGTGTTTATACTAGTATAAGGAATCTAACCCATCTCATTTCAGAATATTGTGATATAACGAAATAGTATAAAATCAAGATATTTAGAATTCGTAAGTCAAAACAGAAGTTTCATGCAAAAAAAAAAGTAAGCACAGGAAATAAATGTATACGTGAGTGCGTGTTTATATAACGAGAATCAATTGTGAGAGAGAAAAAAGATGGCTGAGCAAAATAACGTCTAAGATGAGGGCTTGGCCCAAACTCATTTTAAAAATTGAAACTAGAGTAAAATAAAACTCTGTGCTCTTCCAAATAGACAGAGTTTATCTGTTTTGGATAATCGATAAATAAGTCATTTATAGAACTTTTTCATTTAGGAGAAGAAATTGTAAAAGAGCATCGATTGATGTGTTTTTTTTAAGAAATTGTATTAATTTTATTTCATTCCTTCTCCAAATGAAGTTTTATTTTGAGAGTAACATTTTTTACGCATAATTTGAGAAATATTTCCTTCATTATTTACTCTAGAGATATCTTAGTCTAATTAAATAGTCAATAAGTTCTAGTTGAAGATACGCAAAAGAAAGACAAAATAGTTTATTTAGAATATCCATGTGATCACTCTCTCTCTCTCGAATACATCTCAACTCAGTTAATCCTAGTTCACATATTCTAATAGTCTTCAGTTACCAAATAACTCACTCCGATTCACACAAGCACTTCTCGATCATACTCGTAGCAGAATCACTTCCAATATAAATGATTAATTACGATGCTTCACAGATGTATCAACCTGTTATTCTTTATTTTCCTCTTTCTTTTATGTACTGTTTCCCTAAAATACCATTGTCTCTAATTCAGTTCACTTCACTTCTCATCTTCATTTAATATGACTGTTCAATTTTCATTTAAGTTAGAGGGAATTACAATTTTATGCAACTCGTATTACAAAAAGTCCCTGAAGTTAGAGAAGAGAAATAACCCATAGCCACAAATGTCATGATATAACATTGTGTATTTTACTGCATGTCTCTACAAGAATATGCTCTTTATTTTTATTTGCTACAAAAGGAAGACAAAAAAAAATTGCTTTTTTTCCCTGGTAAATTAGAAGTAGTATTATGGATGTCTAAATAAATAAAAACCTGCTAAAACTCTGCTGATTCATACAGATATTTTTTTCAATTCACTTTCAAATATAAAACTAATTAATTCTCAAAAACTTTCGTAAAATCAAATTAGTATGATTAGAGATTATTTAATATGAACCATAAACCAAAACCCACAACAATTTTATAAACCAAAACTAATTGCCGCTGAAGATCCTTCGTGTAGCTGGAATGATGTAAGTTAAATCTATAAGGGATCAAATTCCTCACGTTGGTGTGGAGTGGAAGTTTGTTGAATGGAATACCGGTTGAGGTATGGTCTTCGTTATTTGACTGAAGTTCAACTTTATGAGTTCCATTGTCAACAACCTTCGTGTTGCTTTCAAATACAACGTTAATGAAAATTCAATCGATCTAAGTCCTCCATATGGTGTAAAGTGGAAGTTTGGAGATGGGTACCCAGATCAGTGAGTGAGTGAGTGAATGTAAAGTTTATTGGCGCAAGAGCCAGATATGGCTATGCTGCGCCAAACAAGATTTAACTGGGGTACCTAGATCAGAAAGAAACGAAAAACCTTTTAAATATAACATTTCAATCATTTCATGTGAGCCTAAAATTATAATTCTTATGTTGTCAAGTTTTCTTGCAATTTACTTAATCTATGTGGCATTGTTCTGCAATATGATAGAGTAAGTTGAAAGCAAAAATGAGAATTTTAAAGGAAATATAATTTTTTTTTGTCATTTACAATTGCTAGTATTTTATAATCATATAGCTATGGGAAAATGTTAATTTCTTTCGTTTTTCATGTATATTTGTATTATTATTATACATAACCTGTTTATATTACTTTAAAACTCAAAAGTGACAATCTTTTTTTTCGATTAAAGTAGCAGTATATACTTATTAGAGAGATTATCCACAAAAAATAGTAGTTGTATTTACACAGAAAGATTTTAAGAATAGACGCTTGCACACAAATTTTTAAATTTTACCATTGTTCATATGCGGTTGCCCTCTTCAACGGCTATGCCAAAAATTAAAACGTCTTAATAACTAACCCAAAGAGGAATCTCTTTTAGTCTAGATGATAAGAACGTAGGAAAAAGCAACTTAACAACTCTTCTTCTTCGAATCCAGTGGTTAAAGATATGAAACTCTATCGGCACTCCGATGTTAACTTACTTCCCCTATACGGGATTAAAGACAAATCTATCACCGAAGTAGCGACCTAGGACTCTCACGCAAAAGGGCATCACAGCTAATAACTACTGGTTGCATAGACCCTTGACATAAAAACTTGTCTCTGTGTGTCTAACTAAGACTACTGCATATAAATCACAACTAGTTATATACCGGCAACGGCAAACGTGTCAAAGAAATCCGCCACTCAACTAGAGACAATTGATAACGCCAAATGAGAACTGTCCAAAAAAATGAAACTCAATACAACAAGAAGGGGATGTATATCAAATGCAGAAAAGCCTGGAAAAGCAAACTTCTCAAATATCGTTCAGAATGTTCCTCTTTGTATGATCACGATGCTATTGGAAGGTACGTATGGTGAGGCTCTCTTTAACAATAACACCAGAAGTTAAAACTCCTTAATAACATGCCCAAAGGGCAATCTCTTTTGGTCTCGTTGATAAGACCAGCAAAAAGCAACCAGTCAACGTTTCTTTTTAGACCCAGTGGTCAAGGATTCGAAGCGCAGCCGGCACTCCAAGGTCAACTGACCCGCCCAACAACGGGGCAAAAAAACAACCACAGATGTGGTTGGGGAAATGTTCGTTAACTAACATACTCTAATACATACATAGTATAGAAAAAGAAGAAAAAAAAAAGAGAGGTTTTCTTTTTTGAAAGATGTATGAAAGGAAATTGTACAAATGTTTATGATAAAAAAAATTGAATGTATCTACAAATATTACTTAATAATCAATTTGAAAAATCAACCAAAGCTGGGTGATTTTGACAAATTTTTATTTTGACTACTTTATTTTTCTTGACATTTAATTCATACTTAAGTTATTTTTAATGTACATTTTTCGTTTCATAACATCGACTAACATTTTGAAATTTAATTGTAACGATATTGTTTGAATTGAAAATTTCTCCTAATTGATGAGAAGGAGTAATTAGACGGCATAAGCAAATACCTCTTTTCAACTCAGGAAGGTTGATTTGATACTTAAAATTTCAATATTTTTTGTCATTTAATTTAGTATTGTGCATGAATATCACTCGCTCAGATAGATTGATATTGAAGTTGGTTTAATATGGAACAAAATTAATAGTTAATGATAACTGAATGGATATAACTTTATCA
Source organism: Nephila pilipes (assembly GCA_019974015.1). Lineage (NCBI taxonomy): Eukaryota > Metazoa > Arthropoda > Arachnida > Araneae > Nephilidae > Nephila > Nephila pilipes. Next base: position 150,518 of record BMAW01069843.1, read on the forward strand.
GAAAGTTATGGTACTAGACTGGAACAGAGAGATAAGGAATAACTGTCGAGCATCCTCTTGCACGGAGGCAAGCAAGATTCAATCATCCAGAAAAATAGCAAGTCTATTGGGTGCGATATGTCCTCCACTAATCCAATCTACTCAGCAAGTTTTGGCTGTCGATGGAGAGAAGGAAATCCATGCAGGTCCAGGAAAGGAGTTGGATAGTAAACGGAATCATCAGGACAACATTCGGATCGGTAAGGCAAGAACTCCTTTTCCTCTACTGCTGTTCTTGTTGTTGTGCCCATCTAATAACTACATGGGTATACGAGTAAATATTAATACCACCTATGTGAACGGAGAATATTCACAATTTGCATGTACAAATTAGGTTTTCTATTGTGCCACCTCGTGGCAAATTGAGAAGGTGCAAGTGGCTCTTGGCCGTCTCATTGGTATAGTGAGAACGTGCAAACAAATCAAAGACGACCGCCGCAGATGATATGTGGCATATGTAGATTATATTAAAATTATTGAAGCTTAGTGAATAAGTTTGATGAATTGTATTTATAAGCATCGAAGAATTAAATACTGCAGTTAGTCAGTTGTAGAAAGAGTGACTGGAAGCTGTAAACGGAGGAACAAGGGCCTCGCAAACAACAATAAAACGTTTTCGGATCATAGTCAGGAAAGATCTACCTAGAGTCAGTGAATCGGACTATTCATTTCTGAGTCGACTAAAGACTCAAAACCGAATGATCCGCTGCAGCTGAGTTCAAAACTATATTAATTGTCAATAGATTAGAATCTGACACGAATAGAAAAATATCCACGGAAATAGCAGGCTAGGAATTAAGTAATCAAAGTTCCGAATAAAAGCTTATTACATTTGAGACGTTGGGCTATTCACGATTTTCTCTTCACTGACTTCGGGTATTTTATAATTATTTGCATTGAGTAAAATTACAATTTCTTCCCAACCAAAATGAAACGTGATAAGGTAAATTAAATGAAGATAAAAGTAAAGTGAACTGAGTTAGAGATGGTGATATATATGTAAAATAGAATGAAAGGAAGAAGAAGGGAGATAGTGGATAACGACTGAATGATAGGTATTTATAATTTGTGCTGAAGCTTCTCAATTAGCATTTTTGATTGAAATGAATTCTAGTTGAAGTGCTGAGATAATAACCGGTTGTTAGCGAGAAGTGTTTGAATCAGAACGAGTGATTAGGTAAACTCTTATTTCATTATTACAGAAATTTAAAAATTTTACGAATTAAGAGGGAATCGAAAGAGCATGACATTATCTGTTCTTTAGAGATTATTAATAAAGAATCTTATCTTGCTCTTGAGTGTCTTCAGTTGGAGTTCAGTGGTTATTGACTAATATATTAGACTACGAGATGGCGGTGAAGTTGAAAAACAAAGAATGGGCGTTACACACTCATTGCCTAACTCTTAACACTAATTAAATATTTACTAATCAATACAATATCTAACTAACTAGTTTGAGATTGTATTGTTAGTGAATATTTGATTATAAATACTAATAGGAAAAATTAATTAAATTATTAAATACTAATGGGGAAAGATTATTTATTCAGATCACACTTGGAAGCCATACAAAGTCTATTGGTAT
>BMAW01069860.1:0-13883 GCA_019974015.1 Nephila pilipes
AATAACTGCACTCATTAAAATTCTGATCAAACACTTTCTTGAAAAGTTGGACAAACTTTCAAATTAAAGAGAGGGATTAAGGATAGTTTTCATTGGGGAACAGTCGCTACGAAATGTCGAAAATAAGTTCTATTATAAAAAAATTACTAAATTCACTTTGTAAAATTTGTCAAAAATAGTTTTAATTTAATTATAAAACTGATTATGTAGATTAAAAATTTAAATATTTGTATAATTATGTATTTACGACGGAATCCTATCTACGAAAGACCCTTCAGAATAATGTATATATATGCAGAGATCATGCACCAACTGGATACTAGATATAAAATAATCAAATTTTTGAACTACGTGGATAATAAGTTAACACATGTCTTTTCGATAAATATGTATGCGTGTAATTAAAATTTATTAATAGTGAATTCCGGATGTTCAGATTTGAGTTGGCAAAATATGTTTGTCAGTTTTATTGTATTTTAATTTTTTTTCTATCAGCTTAATAATACAGGGTGTTTTCCAAAAGAATTCCACAACTTTGAACTACTATAATTGCAAGACTAGAGAAGTTAGAACCTTTCGGGACAAGTTAAATTAAAAATATCACTTTAAAGTTTATTAAATTATTAAGGATCAATGTGAACCCCTTTAAAAAGGCGAATGATATGCAGTCGATAGTAAAATCTATCCCACACTTAATTAATTCGTGTTTAATTCGTAATTAATTCGTGTTTTCAAATAACATGTATTTCATATATGATTATGATTTTATAGAAATATTACCGTAGGAAGTATATGATATACAGTTACTGTCGGACAGTAAATCACTATATTTTCAGTCTGTTTACTGTCAAAAATTTAAGAGAAAAACTCAAAAGACTGAAAATGTCAAGCATTTTTATGGGCATAAATATTAAATTGATATATACTTATAACAGTATCTTTTCTTTTGTATCCTACATATTTAATTACTGAAAACAGGGTCGGTTGTAATGTTAGAAGAAAGAAAAGAAATATTGTTTTTGGCATATAATAAATATACAAGGTCTTATCAATTTACAAACAATTAAGTTGGTTAACACCCTCCAAAGTTTTTTTTTTCTATAACAGAATAATTTTATATGACTTACCTATTGTGTAATGCAATGAACCTGTACTCATGTTTATAATGTCAACGAGTCCTTTTGGTGATATAATGTTGCAAAAGCTCATAACTGCTTCCCAGAGCAAGTGATACGTAAAAACAGTATTGATTTCCAAAAGCAATGCTGGCCAAGCTGTTTGAAGAAAGGAATATCCAAAGAAAGCTGTTGCATATACAGTGAATGCTTGAAGGAAAATGCTAGTTTCACCCATCTTCTTGAAGAACCACTTTGATAAAAATAAAAATGGTATACCATAAAGGCTTTTCATACTATTTATAATACTAAAGAGGAACACCGTGGTTTCTATTTCTGCCAAATACCAATTTAAGTACATACTGTTGAATCCCCACGATGTTCCAAGGAGAAATAGAACCAAGAAAAAGACCATGGCGTCAGGCGATTTTGAAATGATCTTTGTTTTTTCCCATATTTTGGTAGCTGGTTCGATTTTATGTATTTGCACTTTGCAAACAGTCACGGCTGTGAAGACACATAAGAATATGAATGCATAGAAATTTCCTGAATAAATGTTTTGGTGGCCGGAAATGGTTGTAATTTTCACGGCAATCCCTGCCAAGAAAGGCCCTGCCAAAGCTCCGATATTTGTCCAGAGTCTCAACTGTTCATAAGTAGCTTTATACTCCTTGGCTGAGTGTATCATCGTCACGTCAAAGACGCGAAAGACATTGGAATATGTGATCATAAATATAGTAATTAAAATGGCATATATTATTACGAAAGCATTTCTCTTGGTTACACCAACGAAGCATGTGACATCATCAGTTTTCGAACATGATAGATAGCAGGAATAATTCCACCAGTTCTTATAATCCGAGTAAAACTGTGTAGTTTCAGAAGAAAAATTGACAGATACTGAACATACTTCCGATGAATTTCTAAAATTATTCAACGACACTGAAAATGAGTTGTGTAATGTGTTATTATCTGGTAGTATAATGTTACCATGACCTATATATTTTAAATCTGCCTTATCAGAACACTTCAATGAGCAAGAATCAAGATACACATCTTTCACTTCACCATCGCATATCGTTTCATTTGTAGTCCATGTTTCGTTTTGAGGATGGTAAAATAAATCGAAATCGTGATTTTCATACTTTGATGTTTCGACACTGGGCATATATGTCATAGTCAATCCTGATAAAGATGTAAGAATCAAGTTAAGAATTAAAATTTGCTTTGGTTTGTCACATTTATTTGGTGAGACAACAAAACTCGATGCTATTAGTACTTGAATAAGAGGAAATATTGAGTGTGCTAAAAATACTTCTTTTATCGTAAAACCGGCTTGTTTCAGAAACACCATGTAAAATGTCATTATACCAGATGAAGCTTAAAATAAAGAAAAGCAATTATAAGCAATTTCATTAATGCTAATAGTAAAAATATTGAGTAGGATCAATATACATAATTAAACATGCAATATAAATATTATTATAGCACTCAGCTCTTTACAGGGCTCTTTACTTCCGCACATTCGGGACCGAGGTGGAAATGGATTAGCGATTAAGCTGGATTATTGAGTGTCAATATAGTTTTAATGGGGACATCAAAGATACGAGTAATCCTTCTAGATAAAATTTTTAAACGACGCCTTACAACACCAGATGGCGCCACGAACTGGAACTCTACTTTGTGACCTCTTTCCAAGGGGTCTACACGAGTAACGGGAGACGGAAGGGAGCGGCCAACAGAGAAAGACGTGCGATCTGATAGCTCCTTAATATGTATAACCAATAGTTCTGTTTTAACTTAGTAAATACTGTACAATAATATATGGTCTAATTAAATGTCACCTTATAAAAATCCGTTTTGTTATTGAATCCAGAAAACCCCTAGACATCTTTAATACGAGCCATTCTGTAGTTAAAATTCTACATAAATATCCGACTATATATCATCTCATTTTGCCAACTTCAAAATAAAATTTAAGCATTGTGTACTGATTTCATACTCTTGTATTAATAAAAAGCACAGCACAAAAGAAAAATTAGTACAATACAATGGTAACTAAATCGAGTTGGAACAAGACTACTTCAATCACCGCTTACACTTGTTAGTTTTATTAACATTTGAAGAACTTTCGTTGGGCTTCGAGAACAATTTAATGTACAGTATATTGAATGTACTCGGTTGTAATTCTGCTCAAACGTCACATGTAACTCACTATAAAAAAATCTTACAGTACTGAAATAAAAAAAATTACAATTACAATAAATATTAAGCGAAAATGCGAGTAGCACTGTTTCGGGATCCGGAAGCCTGGTTCGAAAAAAGCCCGAATACACACGAAAAATTCCGAACGCAAATGGCTGGATCAGTACCAGTTTATAGATTGTGCTGAAGCATCAAATGCCGGATTAAACATCACCTTCTGTATTTAGAACAAAATTTATTAATGGTAAAAAACTGCTTTTGTCTAATGGTGAAACACATTATCCTTATTTTGATAATGTTTCCAAAGAGATGATGCTATACTTACATCGGTTTGCATAATTATAAGTTACGTAGGGGTATCATAAAGTCTTAATTATTACCAAAAAATAAATGAGATACATTTGGATAAAACTTATTCTGCATTCTCAGCACTTATTGTAATCCTTATGAGTATAATAAATGTTGTAAATTACAGCTATTCATGTTGATTTGTTTGGTTCCAGAAAGCTGTAGATTGAAGAAATCTGCAATGTGGTAAAGTTTCAATCATAACTAAAAGTAATCAAGATGGAAACTTAATTTTTACTTATTATTCTTAAAACTTTTCAGCGTAGTCATTATCCAGAGTTACATTTTTCTCCCAGCGTTCATTGACTTTTCAAAGGCACTCATAATAGAACTCAGCAGATTGAGCTCTATTTTCTTCTGCTATTGAAGTAACATTATTAACATTTTCTGCTGCAGATTGAAGTAACATTACTGCATGTTACTTCAATCTGCAGTTTCCTGAAATCTAACAAATTAACATGAATAGATGTAATTTACAAGATTATGTACACAGGGATCAATTAATTTTCAGAAGGAAATTTTATCCACATTTCTCGGTTATTTCTTCGTAATAATTAACAATTTACGATAACCCTCGTATGTATCCATCTAACATATAGCGTCTTTAAAAATTTGAAAACAATTTATGTAATTTAAATTTAATGTTTTGGAAGACTAAATATGGAACATATTTTATACCACAAAAAAAGAATTTTTTGAAACATTAGAGAGAAGTATAACAAAATATGCAACTCATTAGAGCCTTGGTTCCCAACAGGATCGGTACCGATAACCTATGAAAATTGAAGAGATCTTAGAGAATGTTTTGGTCCAAGGTCGATTTAGGTGGCATTCACGACCATCTGCTACCCCCGAGCAATAATCGTATGAATTCCTTATATAGTTTGATTAACACTAAAAATCAATGAACATTTGTTTTACCATATAGTTCTAAGTTTGTTTAAACAAGATCACTCCGTATTAAAAGTTTAAATGTTGGTACATTATAGCTTTGTTCTCAATACCCTTTTGACTAGAACATAAAATAGTCGCAGTCGCAGACTAAACGGAGCACCGAAGTTTGTGTGTGCGCGTATGTTCCAGTTCGATCTACAAAGTTTATACAGAAAAATTTTGGGTAGTGCAGGACAAGATTAAAGTTCCCACTGACGCACTACTTACTTCATTTCTCTAAGCATAATGTTAAAACCATTGAGCTTCCTACTTTTCTTCTCAAAACTGGATTATTGCTTTTAATTGTATGAAACGAAACGCATTCGAAAGAAGAGGGAAATAAATATTTTTGGGTAATATCTTTCTTTTTCTGATCTTTTAGTTTTTAATGTTAATTAAAGATATTTGAAAACTAAAAGCATTATAGATGTCAAAAATGGGAATCATTTCCTCTTTTTTTTTTTTTTTTTTGAAAAGAGCGGCAAGAGCAATTTTTTATGAGAAAAGGGCTATTGGACCAAAACGGTTGGGAATCTATGCGCCAGAGGATACAGAAAGGAGAATAAAACATTAACATCCTAGCAAGTTTCTGCCTGAAAACAATTTCTGAAATTGGTTCATAATCTTTAATGTTTCGCAAAAACAGCCTCAAAATGAAATAAAGGAGAAGTTTTGTGCATAAAATCCTTTCTTGGCATCTAATTAATTATAATTATTTAATTTACTACATTGCGAATTATGATGAAATATGAAATTCACAAAATGCAAATTTTTCTTATTTACTTTATTAATCAAAATAATATTTCTTTATTATTACAAATTAGGCAATAACTCTAAGAATAAAGGCGAACAAATGAGAGAAAATATCTTTTTTTCCTTTACCTGATGTCCAAAGAAATAAAGCAATTTTCAGAAAAATTGAAGCTTTATGTACACTGATAGAAAGACAGCCGATATTCAAAGCGAAATAGTCGTTAACCTAAAAAAGTAATAAAATCACATTGTTAATTTCAATTAAAATATTAAAAATATACACTTCAATGCATTTACTTTAAAGATGGTAAGTAAATGAATATCATTGAGGAAAATGCTTTAGTAAATACATGGAGTAATATTGAATGTAACATCGAATTCTTGATATCCAAAATGAGCGGTACCATGTTTTCCCACGAAAGTAGGACTTAATAAAAAAAAAATTAAACTCAGTATGATTTTTCAGGAAGCTCGTAACGTTAAGTCCTATTCCGAAAATAAGCCCTTGTTAAGATTGTGAGGCGGCGCCAGACTTTTTGCTGACACAATTATGAAAGATTGGTTCGAATTCCCTCGACCAAGTAAGACTATTTCTCGGTAAGTATAGTGGGTTACAAGTGGTGCTTAAGTCAACTTTGATAAAGAGAAAAAGTGCCGCATAAACTTTAAAACAAACAAACGTAATTAAAATGGAATATGCTTCAAATTTTAAGAGGTAAATATCGTGTGATATTTCTGTTAAGCAATTCTATCAATTTTATTGACTGATTGTTTATTTACGTCACACTTAAAAGCAACGCGAAGGCTGTTGGCAGCAGACGTCAAATTTTGAGCTTCAATCAAACGACGAGGACTGGAACCTAATTCTCCAAACCTACACACTACGCCACGGGAAAATTCGGGACCTCGACCCTACTTTAAGTGCATCAGCTCCGCTACACAGCGGGACTTTGTGACATCAGAGCTCGAAACCACGACTCGACGAAAATTACGCCGATTGCGATTCCGCGACCAAGACCACTAGGCTACCGCGGTCACCTCATTAAACTGGTGTAAAGTAATTAATTTCATTGCTAGATTAAGTTATTCCTTTTCTTTCCTTAGCCGAAGCAGATCCTATACTTTGAACTCTATTTATTAAACCTTATCAGTGAACGAAAGACGGTATAAAAAGTACTCAACCACTATGACCCATGATATACAAATGTTGACTACCCCTGCCCTAGGCATTTATGTTCATGGAAAAAAATTGTGAGATTTTAGGCTGCGAGAAGCCAATACTTCGATGAAGAATTCATGAGAAAACAACAGACAGCTGTATTGCGAATGCTTTACACTTGGCTACATGTGCAGATAGAAATAATTTGAGAGGAACTCTTTTGCTCGACTTGAAAAGTTCGGGACAATGGTCTAACAGGAAATTTAGCAGCAAAAAATTCCAGCTGAATTCGGGCTTTGTAGCTTTATGGCAATATTCCCAAGGATTGAATGACTACATTAGAATAAATATTTTTGTGCAAAAGTATGAAATAAATGCAATACTTGAATAGAATATACTCTATAACAAAAAACAAACAAAAAAACGACGCACTAAGAAGTTGCCCGGTTGCAATGAAATTTCGTATACAAAGACATTTGAACCGAACAAGTAAACTATTAAAGTTTGGGGTCCAACGAATGAATTCTTATGTACCCCTACTTACTCAGCAGGGGTACATAAGAAGCTATTCACAAACGGATGGTCAAATTTTCTGTTGCATTGCGATTTAGGATACCTTTCAAAGACTGAAAAAATCCCTTTCCACAGGATTCGAGCTCATTACGAGCAACTATCAAAGTTTGAAAGAGGTCGTATCATTGGATTGAAAGAGGTCGTATCATTGGATTGAAAGAGACAGGTTGGGCAAATTGGCGAATCACTCGTCATACGGATGGAAGCGATGCGGCGATTTCAAGATGCTGGAAAGAATGGGTGGCCAATGGCAGATTTAGCCGTCATGATGGTAGCGGTCGTCCAAGGGACATAGCAGATCGGGAGGACAGAGTGATTGTCAGATCAGCTGTCACAGCGCCTGATTCATCACAGCGCCTGATTCTGATGAACGAAACCTACGCTCGTACCGACTGCTACTCCACCGTTACGGTTACTGCACGTCTTTTTGCTGTAACCTGGCCTTATTTATCAACAAGATAATGCCACACCACATACGGCACGTGTTGCTGTGAACTGCCTTACAGCTTGTCAACACTTCCAGATCTCTCTCCGATCGAGCATGTCTGGGATATGATGGGAAGGCAACAGCATCTACCAGGGAATACTAATGATCTAGTCCAGGGGTCTCCAAACTTTCCAGCCTTAGGGCCATATTGATTACTCCAGTAAATTCCAAGGGCCAAAACCATATTATCATTCATTGTTGCCGGTGGTAAAAAGTTGAATCAGTCCACTAGTGGTGTAAAATATGATTACTTTTTTGCCAGATGCCTCTAGCGACGGGGAAGCTGATGTATTTTCCGTATCGTATGGGTATCCGTTATAATGGGGTACCCGCATCGTATCGCCATAGTAATCATTGATTACAAAAGTAATGAAATACACAAGTAATCATTGATTACTTTTTTCTTCAGTAATCGTTACTTCGGTTCCTAACGAGTAACGAGTACTCAAGTAACGAATGAGTATTTTTTTTTTACATGAAAAAAAAAGTCCGAAAAAGTACGCCACGTTTAAAAAAGGCTGCAAATCGGACTAAAGTCCGCAAAACGGCAACACTGCATATTATTAATTTTCCTGTCATTATCTGTAATTTCTAGATTAGTCGTAGAGTACGAGCGAGCCATGAGGAGCAACGTGACAGGACATCTGGTGGACACAAGCGGAAATAGGTAGTACCTTCTATCGCTAACAGATGGCGCTAATAGCACTTACAGAATAATCTCGTTGATTCGAGAAAGTTCTGGTGTCTTCCACTCACTTCTAGATGGCAGTAAGTGGAATATATAAGAAGGCTAGTGGCGCAACCACAAGTCAGTTCCTATGACACTGCTGTGAAATAAAATAGTGCGTACCTCCTTAAAACGTGTTTGTGCGTGTTTAAGTTTAAGACATCTTTGTAACAATATTTTGATTTGAATTGATGCTTTTGTGTGTGATTTAGTAGAATGGAAAAGAAGCGAAAAATTGATAGTGAATGCAGAAAATTCAAAGATCAGTGGAGCATTCAGTATTTTGTAATTGAGTCCAGTAACAAGGCGCTATGTTTGATTTGCAATGAAAGCATAGCCGTTCTCAAAGAATATAACATTAAACGTCATTATTAAGCAAAACATTTTCAAAATTACTCAAAATATACAGGAAGTTTGCGGACAGAAAAATTCGAAGCTATGAAGCTCGGATTGAAATCGCAGCAATCTTTATTTACAAAACTCAAAACTGAACAAGAGGCTGTAACTCATGCCAGCTTTCGTGTGGCTCTTGAAATTGCAAAACGTGGAAAACCATTCACCGATGGAGAAATGGTCAAAGAATGCATAATCGCAGTAGCCGAAGAAATGTGCCCTGAAAAGGTAAATTTATTAAAAACTGTCAGTATGTCAGCAAACACTGTGGCTCGAAGGGTAGAAGACATCACTGAAAATATATCCTCTCAACTGTTCAACAAAAATGGACATGTTGAGTGGTTTTCTTTGGCCTTGGATGAGTCAACGGATGTGTCAGATACTGCTCAGGTGTTGATTTATATTCGAGGAGTAGATAAAAGCTATGAAGTGCATGAAGAACTTCTTGATATGTATAGTATTCATGGCACAACTTCTGGTTCAGATATTTTTAAAGGAGTTGAAATGGCCATTAACCAAAAGAACCTTCGATGGAAAAACTTGAAATGTATTACAACTGATGGAGGCAAAAACATGAGTGGGAAAGATAAAGGAGTGGTCGCTCTTGTGTCAAAGGCTGTAGAAAATGACGGTGGTTCAAAACCAATAGTCTTACATTGTATCATTCATCAACAGTCTTTGTGCGGAAAATGTTTGGATATGTCTGAAGTTCTGAAACCAGTCATATCAACTGTTAATTTTATCAGATCTTTTGGGCTGAATCACCGACAATTCGTGCAATTTATTGAAGAGATTGGAGAAAATGACTTACCTTATCATACTGCCGTACGTTGGCTTAGTTGTGGGAAAGTCCTTCAGCGCTTTTTTGAACTTCGAGCAGTGATCGAAATTTTTTTGAATGAAAAGCATCGCCCTCTTACTGAATTGCAAAACAACGCATGGCTGTGGAAGTTAGCATTCTATGTTGATTTGACAAAACATGTGAACGAACTGAATTTGAGATTGCAAGGAGAAAACCAGCATCTTCCTGATTTATACACTAATATCAAATCATTCCGGAAGAAATTGATACTGTTTCAATCACAACTACGAAGTAAATGTTTTTTCACATTTTAAAACATGTGAAATATTCAGCCACACCACTGAGACCGAGTTTCCTATCGATTTTGCAATCGAAACTTTGAGTGCTTTGAAAATAAATTTTGATACTCGTTTCTCGGACTTTGATGCCCTTGCGAATCAAATTAAGATTTTTCAGAATCCTTTTGATACTGACATTGAAACCCTAGCCCCGGAACTTCAAATGGAAATGATTGATCTACAGTGCAGTGATATAATTAAGAACAAATATCAAAACTTATCTTTGTTGGAATTTTATAAGTGTCTTCCACTGACACAATTTGATAATTTGCATAAATTTGCTCGTGGGCTGTTTTCTGTTTTTGGTACTACTTATTTGTGTGAGAAGACCTTTTCCAAAATGAAGTACACAAAAAATGTTTACAGATCTAAATTAACTGATGAGCATCTTAAATCTCTTTTAATAATTGGTACAAGTAAAATTAGTCCACAACTACAAACTATTGTCAGTGGAAAATCTCAATTACATAAATCTCATTAGTATTTCATATGTCATTATGCTTGTTATAAGTTATTTTTTGATTTAAAATGTATAAAATGTTAGTTGGATTTATTTCAATAATTTGTTAGTTAGTATATAGTAACCTACAATAATGTTATGAGTAGTTAGCCCATGACCATATCAATGTAGATGTCATATTAATAATTATTCAACATAAAAATAGATTACTTCAGTAAACTAAATTTAATTTGCTATAAAAAATAAATATGTTCTCTAGAAGGAGTTTTCTTTCAAGTATGCTAGCTCTCCGCGGGCCGGACAAAATCTGTCCGCGGGCCGGATGTGGCCCTCGGGCCGTAGTTTGGAGACCCCTGATCTAGTCCGATAATTGGAGCGAATTTGGAAAGAAATACAGCAGGATATCATCAGGGAGCTTTATCACTCTATGCCATTTCGTGTGGCAACTTGCATCCAGGCTATAGGTGGGTCAACACCTTATTGAACTCGTTACTTTTTAACTATGTAACTTTGAAATAAATCATTCAATTTTTCTGAAATTTTAATGATTTTCTATTCTGTACATAATTTTCCTATCCGCCAATTTTTGTCGCCATCGGATAACACCTTCTTGGTGTGTCCTTTTTTTTTTGTTATAGAGTGTATGTTTGTTTTTGAACATGAAAAATAATATTTTCCTAGAAAATAAGCTCTTATATGTGTTTTGTGCCTCGGACCTCTAGGATGACTCGGGGCTATGGACCTACCTAAAGAAGGTAAGCCGTTGAGGGCCGTATAAAATTAGGAAAAAATTAAATATGCAAGATTAATTGAAATTGCACATTAAAAAATGGATTATTTTTGTCAAACGAAAAGCTATTGTACTAATACTATAGGAATGTTTCAAAACAGAATCACTTATTAGAAGAGAAAGGAGGAAAGTATGAAATCATCTTCACATTTTTTCAGGACTACAATAAGCCACAAAAGGCAGTGAAAACAGTGGCAAATGTATGGTATTTATTTAATTAGTAAGATTTCACTCAAAGAGATTCCCAGACATCAGTAAAATATCGAATAATTGAAAAATTATCTTTCATTAACTTAAAAAATTTGTGTGCATTTATTAATTCTGTCGTCAAATATTCAAGAATTAAAAATTGAATTAATAAAGCTATTTTTATCCAAATGTTTCCCTCTTTTTGAAATAGGAGTAATTCATTTTGATTTGCACTGAAAACAGTGTATGCAGAAAACAGCAATAGAAAATATCAGCGAAATAAGTACAATATAATCTCAAATATTCTAAAAAGGGTGACAAGGAAAGTTTGACGAATGAAGAACTTTATAAAATATGTGCCTACCCAAAAATCACCGTTTCCGTGAAATATTTTCGAAAGTTTCTTTATTACTTTTTATTAATGCCAACATATTTGCGATTTCAAAAATGGTTTACATTTGTTCTAGGGTAGTTAGTTAATGAATTAATGTAAGTATATAATTTTATAAGAAATATTAAAATCTTTATTTGCATTTTCTAGAAAACTGCGATTTTAATTCTTTTTGATTACGAAAAATCTCATTTCTTAAAAAGTATTACATATATTCAAATGAAATTTTTTACCACGATGTTCTGTATATCTCTAGGTATGTTGTAAACCTCAAACATAGCTTTTAAATATAGAACTATTTGTTTTAGAGATATTTTTATTTAAAAAAATTGGATATATTTTTTTGTGAAATCAAGTTATGTTTATAAGTTTTGGTATAACTCAGTAAGTTTAAGAGATAACTGTATTTTTCTAATTCACAACACAGATATATTTTTATTAAATATATTGTTGAAACAAAAAGTGAAGTATATTAATTAGAATTTGTTATATGAACTTTAGCAAACATGTCAATTTTTTCTGAATTTAAAAAATATGGCCAAAATTTGAAAAATAAAGAAAGTTCATTAAATTTACTTTTGAATTTACAGTTTTATAGACCATTGTAAACAAAAACAAGTGTTTCACAAAAATTTCTTATTTTTGAAAGAAAAAAAAAATGTCCTTCAACTGAATATTCGCTGAAGGACAATTTGGTTACCGGAATGTTTTCATGAACTATTCATTTTACTAATGATACATTTTTTGTTACAAATATAAATTGATAAATGATATACAATTATTTTTATGACATCCAAGGGGACTCGTTTCCTTAAAAATGACCAAAACAAAATTTACTACCATATTTTAATTGGATGACTTTTCTAAATGGGGGTGCAAAGATTTCATAGCTCTAGCTGCATTAATTAGAGGATTATTTTTTTTTCTTTAATAGTGTACTAAATCACTTCATCGAGATTCAAAATCTTAAACTGTTTTTGCTTAATTTCACATTTTTCATGACGGTCATTTACTTAAAATGTTAAGACTTTTTTTAAAAATTTGAAAAAAAAAGTTTTGAAATTTTTTGCTAATGATTTTGTAGAATATCTTTGATAATTTTGTAAAGGGAATAAGGATTTAGATAAATAGTTATTTTTTTAAAGAAAACCACAAAATAAAAGTGTTTGTTTTATTTTATTTTATTTATTTATTTATTGTAGTATCTGATAACACAATTTTTTGAAACATCAAATAACTTTAATATAACAAAAAACGCATGCATAAATATGTGAGGAATATTTCAAAGAAATTGTGAAAAAAAAAGATTGCTCATAAATATATTAAAATTTGTATGGTAGTTATAGATTAATATTGGTATTTCAAAATATAATGATAAATTTTGCGGATAAATAAAAATTTTAAATAATTTTTTGATTAAAATAAACTTTCTTTTTTTCCGAAATACATATTTTAAGAATGTTCAAATAAAATATAAAAATTGGCTTTGATAAGTTCCTTTTAACATATGTTAACGTTTTTTTCTGTTAAATCTGCGAAAATGCAGAATTATTCAACATTAATATTAATTAGCAAAAAGTAAGCGTAATTCCGAGATCCAAGCTACACAGAAGCAATGACTATCAAGAAAAAAGAATACCTTCTTCAAACTCCTAAAGCATTTTTTTTTTTTTTTTTTTTCATTTTCACAGGCAAAATATTCCGAAGTACAAAAACGTTGTCAATGTTACGAACAAAAAGAATGAAAACAATCAATTCTACCGTAAAATTCAACTGTTAAATTAAATATTAAAATTAGAGCAAACAATTAAAATTTGCTCGGGGGCAAATTTGGATATTTAAAACTGATATTATCAAAAATTTCAGTCTGAATCTATAGTAACAGCATTTTTAATTAGTTTATCAACATCTTTCTTGATTTGTTTTTGTTTTTATTTCTATTTTTCTTTTTTTTCAGCCGTAGTAATCATTGAATCGAATTTTTATTAATAATTAGATAGTGATAATTTAATTATTGGCTTAAATTTTTTATAATTATTATAATTAGGCAATTTATTATTAGCTTATATGCATGTTTCTTATGAACTTTTATTATGCTGTTATATGTATTATTTCATGCTTACACGCACGCACACACACACTTATATATATATATATATTTGTGTGTGTGCATGTATATATATATATATATATATATATATTTGTGTGTGTGCATGTATA
>BMAW01069883.1:0-28182 GCA_019974015.1 Nephila pilipes
TAGGCAAAGGTATACAATTATAGCTAGTGTTAGGCAAAGGTATACAAATACAACTAGTGTTAGGCAAAGGTATACAATTATAATTGTATACAAGGAATACAATTACAGCTACACTGTAATAGATGATTAAAATATTGAGAAATATAATAAAAATTTGAAAAAAAGCAACAAATTTGTTGGGTAATTTTACGAGCCTCAAGAATACAGGATTTAAGCTTAGAATGCAAGTAGGGATTTTCACATACGGACCTCAGCCAAATAAGTTTCACATCAACAACAGGACATTTTAAATGAAAATCTCTGGTAAAAGGGCAAAAGAAAACGTAGTGGTCAGCATCTCCAACACAGCCACAGAGACATAAATTTGTATTTTAAAATTTAAAACGATTTAAATAAGAAATGAAGGAATCATGACCAGTTAAGAAGCATGTAATAAAACCGGAATTCGTATAAAAACTCAGATTTGGCTTAGGAATGTATCACTGAACCCGAATACCAGTATTGCAAGTTGACCACCAGACCTCCCAGTCAGAAAGAAGCTTATTTTTCAAAGTCATAACTATATGAGACCGAGGTGCAGGGAAATTCATTCTCTCACCATCAGTGACAGCGAGCTTTGCAAAGAAATCCGCTATTTCATTATAATAATCTCTGACGTGGGCCCAAACCCAATGTAATAGTAAAAATCAGAATAAGTTGCTAATTTTTCTCTAATGGTATTAATAAAAGCCGATTTATTTCTGGTACTCTGCAGTAGCAATATAGATGGTAAACTATCGGAGTAATAGATGATAAACTGTCAGAAGCTTTGAAGTTATATTATGTCAATATAGATGATAAACTGTCAGAAACTTTGAAGTTATGAGAGAGGGCCCACAAAACGGCAAATCTGATTGCTGAAAACTCCGCCTGGAAAACTAAATTATAAAAATTCAGTTTGAACATGTAGACTCTGTTTAGGACACCCCGGTGGAAGACACAACGGTGAACCCAGTTTCGGACCCAATCCTTGATCCGTCAATGTAAATCTCCCACTCGGAGGGTCCTGAAAATTTGTTAAGAAAAAGGATTTGTTTTTCAGGAGAGGTCTAATGTCGACAGAGCTCATAATTTTGAACCTCGGTCAGGTGACGAGGACGACACCTGAGCTGGCAACCCCCTTTCCTAACTTCCCCACCACGCCTATGGGAGGACTTTGGGCCGCGACAGATTCAACGTGCATCAGTCTTGGCTACGCTGAGGGTTTTTATCGGCCACGGCTCGAACCCGCGACTGAACGACCACGAAATTGAAACCGTGACAACTAGGCTACTGCAGTCATAAGTCATTTATCAGATTAAAATGTTAAATTATGCTTATTCAAAAATACTGAATCTTTCCATAAGGTTATTCTAACATTGTACGAGCTGTTACTCTTCTCAAATTGCTGAAAATAATAGATTATTTTCAGATATTAGAGAAAAAAAAAAGGAAACGTAATGAAATGGAAGCACAACTAAATTGATTTGATAAAGGTCTAGAGACTAGCTTTAGTTGATTCATTAATTGTTTTCATAGTGGTTGAAATATTTGCTTAATTATTTATTGTTGGACTTCACTTGGATCAGCAAGTGAACCTCGCAAACCCGTGTGGTCTCTTGGAATGATGGAATTCAGGCAAAAACTGTTAGAAGTTGTGAAGTTGAAATCGATGCACTGCTGTTAAATCTTGAAATTTGTAGAGAAACTGAGAGCTCTGTAGATGGATGAAAGGCTGCGTTTTGATGATGTTTGTGAATTGAAAAGTGGCCAGAGCATGTCCAATACATTGATACTTATAAATTATGAGGAAAATTGTGGATTTACAGATATGCTTGTTTTTCAAATTTAAGTAAAATCAAAGTAAGGGTAAAAGAAATTAATAGAAATTTTGAAAACAATAATGAGATTTTGGGGTAGTGCATAGGAATCATGTAAAACATTCCGAGGAATGATTTTTTTATTGAAGTTGGAGAGAAGAAGTTGATTTAATGAGTTAGGGAACTGTTGGTATTAATTTGTTTACAGGACAGACCGTCTATCCAGAAATTATGGAAAGCTTTTCGTATTCTGCTGTAGGTCCTTTTTCATTCCCCATAGTATATGTTGGATAATTATGTTAGTTTTAAAAGAAGATGAATTGGTGAGAGTTATTTTGTGAACCCATTTTGAATAGAATTAATAAATTTATGGAATAGATGTGGGTGAGTAATCTTTTTAAAATGATAGATTATGTGAGTTTACTAACAGACAAAAGGCTTCTAGCTATCTTAAGGGTAGAACTTTTTTTTTTTTCAGGTCTTAGAATGAGAAATATCCGTGCTGTTTTCAAGATTTTGGGAAAATATTTTAGGTTAAGAATTTCATTTATGAGGTATGCAATAATAAAAAAAAGCTTGGGGGGGATTTCCAAGTACTTTATAGGTGATCTCCTCTTTGTCTGGTTCCTATTAATTATTTGTGTGTTTAATGTATTAGATGATTTCAAAAGGCAGTGAATATTCGATGGGTATTGTGTTTGTGTTTAAGGAGAGGAAGAAGTTACTGATAGTGTTAATTAAAAGTGAATGTATATTGGTATATATGTTATTATTTCTTGGTCTGAAGTTTTCTAAGAGATTTTGATCAAGGGAACTCGCTAGATTCTTACTGCTGAGACTGATTAGGTGTAAATTTAATGATTGGTGGTTCATTAAGGCCACACTTGGAAGTTACATGAGGGTTTATTGAAATAAACTTCGAAGTTTTGAGTCACGGTCAAGTGACGAGGACAACATCTGAGTAGGTATTCTAAGCTTCATATCAATTCAACATGAAGACTTTGTGCTCCTACATATTTAACATGCATCGGGCCTTTCACACTACGGAAATTTAATGATACCAGGAAACAAACTAAAAACTCTACTAAAACATTGTAGGCCATGAGTTCTCGTCCATGACTATTTGTCTATGATGTCTGTGCGTAT
This sequence comes from Nephila pilipes, assembly GCA_019974015.1. Taxonomy (NCBI): domain Eukaryota; kingdom Metazoa; phylum Arthropoda; class Arachnida; order Araneae; family Nephilidae; genus Nephila; species Nephila pilipes. The sequence goes on from BMAW01069883.1 coordinate 2,985, forward strand.
CTCTAGAAGAAACACGGATACCTGTCCTTAAAAGATCTCGTAATTCTGAACAATGTTGGAGGAATGAAGATTCTCCCGATTTCAGCAACATGCCTACATCAGGAATTTAAGTTCCGAAAGTTTCATCGCACATTCAGCCTTCTTAAACATCGATTTTGAAAGGTTACGAATCGGGAATCAGCAGGATGTTTCGAAACTCAAGGACACAAATTAAAAGGGTGATAGAAAACATCTAACTAGAAAATTTCCCACAACAATGCATGGGCAGAGAATAAGAGATGAATACGGCGCTGTAATGAAAAACGGAAATTTTCTTATGATTTAGCGTTTCAAGAGTTTTTTAGAATATGTTCGTTTCCTGATTAGCGTGCGTCATGAAATCCATGGTAGAAATGTATGAAAACTCAAGCTTAATGATTTCCATTACAATGCCAGGTCATACCTCCTGAAATCCATGGTAAAAATGCAGGAAAACTTGCCCTTTATGCTTCCCATTATAGCGTCGTCGAGCTGTTCATCACTTGCTCCCCACCCATGCATTGTGTGGGGAAAATTGCTTATTTAGATTGTTTTCTATCACCCCTTAAGGGGATTTAGTACCTTTGCACCTTCAAAAATTCGATTTTTCAAATTTGATTTTAAAAACTAGTACTGAATGTTAGAAGCATTTTAAAACAAACCGCGTCAAATTCCGACAATTATTACGCCCTGTGCAACAAAAAATGTAAATGTCTAAAGTGGCTTGTTCTATGTAATGCGATGTTAACAAACCTCTATTTCTCAGTTTGCTATTTTCACACTTTCCCACAGGATTAAAAAAAATCTTTTGCATGCAGAGCTTTAAAATTTTACATGAGTGTTGTACTTGTAAATCTTTATTCTGTGAACCTCAATTTTGTTAATAGGATGATTAGATTTTATTTTATAACATGATACATGAAAAAAAGTTACTAAATACAAACTTGATAAATTTTTTAATTTTTTTTAATGTAAGGTAAATTTAAAATTTGAGGTTTACAGAATAAGGTCATTATTTAGCTTTAATTTCGTATAAGAATTATGGTTCTACTGTACATCTTTCAAAAGTTATCTTGTGGGTAACGTAAGGTAAGCTAATTTATTTTTCAAATTTTTGTACGCATATTTCATGTTGTATAAGAAAATATATTAATTTAATAGCAAAACTTGACCCAATATTTTAAACTATGCACTTTATTACACAAACTGGCAAAGTTTCATACTGAAATGATCAAAAATTGTTGTTTTATGAAGAATCGAAAAAAGTTTGTCAAAATGTTCTACTTTTGATTTCGTAAGGTACTAAGTCCCCTTAAATTTTTGCCCTTGAGTTTCGAAATACACTGTATTATGAGTTTGATATTTTAAAACATTTAACTGTGTGTGTGTGGTTAAATGTTCAGTATACCTTAAAACAACGTATTGATAACTGAAGGAGAAAATTTCCACCAGTTCGACAGTAAGCGCTTAGAAAATAAATCTGAAAGTAAATGTTGCGATTATTTATTAAACCTTCAAATCCCTCAAGCGTTCGATCATTTTTGATTGCACATTAGGCCAGTTTTATCCAATCTCTACTGCTTTTCCTTTGACACCTATAATCTGGACCACTACTGAGGTTCCCGCCACTCCAAGGGTGTTTAGGATATAGGTTTTTCTCACTTTCTCTCCCTTCAGGTGCGGTGTTGTTAAAATGCTTAATTTCTCTATTTTCACTTAAACGTAAGACCACTTTTGGTCATTATGTTTCATGTTGTTAAATTTTAACTACCACTATCTTTTTTGAATATCGATCTCGCATTACTATATAAATCATAAAAAAACCCGACATATTTGCATTTCGGGCAGAAAAAAAAACCGAAATAAAATAAAAACTTTAAGAAAAAATTAATATGCCTATTTCTTTTTCCCCATCCTTTTTTGCCCTCTGCTGTGTTCTGATCCGTGCTTCGGCACAATATAATCTGTCTGTTTTTCCTTCTTAATATTTTAAAATGAAACAAGAGTCAAACGCCTTCCCAGGGTGGTACTCGAAGAATTATTTGCTGTTGTAGTTATAAAACCTATCACATGCTTTGTGTAGAAACTAACTTTATCTTACTTTTTGAAACGCTGAAATCTACACATTGTTTTCGACAATTGTTGGATAGTTTCGAGTCATGTCATAGTTTTGGTTTCGTTTCATAAAACTCCTTTACCTTTGAAAATGCTTTATTTAAGATTTTAGTGAACAAGAAGTGCAAGTTATTAATGAAAAGTCATATACGAATGACAAAAAAAAATTACTATTTGTGTTGCTATGCGAACTTTGAAGTTGTATAAAATGAATTCTGTAACTTTTTTGAAAAAGCGAGTTATTGTTTATTGCATTAGAGAGGAGATATAAGTTGTTGTGACTGTGACTGAAATACGAAACACCATAATAAAATGTTTTAGCTACAAACCTATCAGTCCACTGTTTTGCATTGAAAGGAAAGCATGCATATCAAGGAACAACCATTTTAGCTTTCACTTCGTATCATCTGTTGTTTGGTTTCGAAGTGGATTATTCATTTAAAACCAAACTTGTTATTTTAGTGAGTAACATAGTTACAAATGCTCACATGCTGCTACTACACACACACACACACACACACGCACACACACTCACACGGATACACATCGATATATATATATATATATATATATATATATATATAGTGTGCAAAACCTAAGCAACTTTTCAGATTGTGCAGTTATTCCGAAAAACATCAACTGAGTGACATGAAATTGATTTTACAGGAGCAGAATAGATGAAAGAATAGTTGCCAAAAATTAATTGTAATTATATATTATGGAATAAAGAAAAAAAAAACTTTATTGACTGAATGGTGTTAGTAAGAAAACATTGTCTAGCTACGACGAAGAAGAACAAACTAAAACCCCTTTGTAAGAGATATAAGTCCCTTAAATGCACCAACTGTTCATACACAATTCCAAATTATCCAGCATTTATTGAAGTAAGAATTGCTTCTCGTCAAGAATTATCTGTTTCAGCTGTCTGATGTTCTCCGGAGGAGGCGATCTTGCTCTGGCCCAAAACATCCCACACATGTTCGATGTCTATGGCTTCCTAAAGCCAAAGAAATCAACATTATTTATGTATGTAAGGATAAATTAATACGCAGAATAAATTCTATTCACATATATATGCTATATTAGTCACTAAAACTCTTTACGATATCCTCTGGTATATTCGAAAGATGAAAAAATACGTTGAATATTAATATTCTTTAAGACACATTAGATTATTTTGAAAATATATTCTCGTTGCATCCTTTATAAATCGTATTATTATAAATATGTAAGCCTTAAATGTGCACATTTCCATCTGTATTTTGAAAACATTTTGTAAAAACTTTTTATCCTTTTAAATAAATTTAATCAAAAGAATATAATTTTTTTCATATTTAAAACACGTAAAAAATTAATTACTATTTAAAATAAATTTGTGAATTATATTTGTATTTAGGTAAAATTCATAGATCCACTATTAAAATTCGAATTGTACAGACGAATATTATTTTGTCAAAAGGTACTTTTCATATGAACGAAGCGTAACATTGTAAAGAAAAATATGCATATATTAAACTAAAGTTACTTAGTATTTACTGATTATACAAAATGTTTTTTAAGTAAACATTTATCACATAAAATCAGTTGTTGAAATTGGTATATTCAGTAACAGGCGAATCTTGCAGAATATTATGGGAAAAGAAACCTGACAAAAAAAAAAAAAATTATAACCACTACAAACTTATTTCTCTTTGGTTTATTAAACAATTAAAGCTTTTCCTTTACGGCTTGCTAACATGCTAAATATCATCTTTAGCATTTTTATAAAAGACGGAGTACTCGGAGAAGATTCCGTTATCCTTAATATTTTAGAATCTTGATGCGTAAATGTAATTTCTTCATCATTGAAACGTTTCACGATCATTTGAAATAAATTGGTTTTTTCTGCTCTTATCAATGATTTTTTTTATGTATGTGTTTGGAATGGTAAACAAATTGTAAGTTCTAAGAATTGTTTGGAAAATGTGAGTTCCAAAGCTTCTCTAAAATTTTTATTTATCATTACAGCTCAGTAATCAGATTTATAAGGATGAACATTAGAAAAATTACGTTTTTATTGTTGAGATTTTATTAACTCATAACTAGGAGTAACACAAGGGCTGTTGACGATGAAACTCAACATTTTGCGCTCGCTCGAGAGAAGAGGACGACACTTGAGCTGACGACCACTCCCTCCCCCCCACACCACGTCACGAGAAGGATGGAGAATTGTGCATCAACCACGGTTCAGAAGGGAACAACAAGTCCCTAATCTGTTGTCACCAGCGAGTTCTATCTTAGAAGCTTTCGAAGATTCTCCCTCCATCTTCGCTCTGTTACATTTTTTTTTGCAATAGCTTTGCTTTTGAGAAATCCTTTTTTCCCCCTGCGCTTTTGTTTGTTGTCTTTTCGCGATCACGCACAGGGTTGATAAATTTTTATTAGTCACCCAACAGGCTATTGTTTTAGAAAAAGCGTTTTGATGTACCAGATCACTTAAAATTTTTTATCGTTTGCTTCATTTTTAATTACATTTATCTTAAATATATTCAATTTAATAATTTTTCGCTTCTTTTAATTTTAATATCAGAAAAGTTTACTTTTGTCCATTTCTCTATATTTTATCGGTTACTTTATATTCTTTTATTTAATAGTAATTATAAAAAAAAGGTCACTTTAGGTGGCTAAATCTAATCTTTGCAAAACTTTGCATGGAATTTTTATTTCTTGTTTTAAATTTCTTTCCTTCGGAGAATAAGTTTGATTTTTGTCTCACTGGCTCTTTATAACATAAATCTTTTTAACCGTAATAAAGTGAACCGTCACATATTAGTCTGATTCGAAAATCTTAGCGCTGCCATCTGTTGCGCTTTAATCCTCTGTGTGGGCAGCGGTATAAATTTTATACCACTTAATTTGAAGTATGAAACGAATACTTTATATATTTTGTTTTATGTAATTAGCAGTATTTACGTAAAGTTTAACATTAATACATGTGGATTGAGTAGGTGATGAATTTAAAATTTTCAGTTCATTTCGGAAACATTTCTGTAAGGGATAAAACAACCAATTATTAGGAACTTTCATTTGATTTAAAGTAATAATTTTTATAATCATTCTACATGGTTGTGCCATCGAATTTAAGTAAAGAACACTTTGAGCTACCATTTGAAGCTAAATGTGTGGAGAGAAAGGTATTTTACAGAGACTTTAAGGGTGCTAAATATGTGGTATAAAAATATACCATTGCCCTTGAAAGGGTTAATTGATTGTTTATTAACATTACATTTGGAAGCAACACGAGTGTTGCTGCCGATGGACGACTTGTTTATTTTGAACTCAGATGTTGTCCTCGTTACTTGGCGATTATAACTACTCTCTCCATAATTCCTTATCACACAAATGGTAGGACTTTGAGTCTCAATGGATTTAACGAGCATCAGCCACGATTCACGGAGGACCTTTCGAGGCACCAGGACTCCAATCCACGGATGAACGGAAACAATCTCAGCCGCGATCTCGTGAGAACTCCCACTCGTATCCTAAGGCAACGATTTTGTATCAGTTTAATTTACATTCAAAAGTAGACAAGCAATATTACACTTAGGTTCCATATTCGATCATTGAAAGAAAATAAACTCTCGGCAAATCTTATAGTAGTATAAAAAATAGATATTTTTTGTTATACTTGTGGATTAGGAATTATTTATAGATAAGAAAGAATAAAATATTAAATTGTTTGGGGAAAGAGGGATAAGAGAGAGTATCAGAATGTTGCTGAATAATTCCATCCAATCTCACAAAAGGCTTTAACTAAATACAGCAACAATTGTATTCAAGAAAGCTATCGAAAAATGTTACAGGTGTTATAAAATTTATCGTTCACTTATGACAAATTTGAGTAAGGTGCAAAAAGCCGAAAATGCAACTTTTGTTGTAGGGGAGGGTAAAACCGAGTGTACCTAGGGAAAGGAAAGATTAAAAATACCCTAACAACATTTTATTTAAAATTAAAAAAACCCAGTCACATTCTTGACTTTTAGAAAGAAAATTGAGAATTTGTATTAAAAAATCCTATTGATTCACTTATGTTTAGCGAGTCCTTCTCTTGCATAACTTGCCAACACATTTGTCTTCACCATCAGGGTCAAATCCTCTACAGGCACCATGAGTGTAATCTTTGAAAATGGTGGCAAAATAATAATTGATATGTAGTTAGGACATTTGACACAATGTAAACATTTCATTGTCGTTTGGAGGCTGCTCAAAGACAATGCTCAGGCGTACCTTTCCAATCGTATGTGAAACTAGGCTTGGAAGAATGCTGTCTCCAAGTTGAATAATGACCAAGACATAGAGAGGTCGCTGAATTCTGCCTAGCCACCAGACATGATTGCTTACAAAAACACCTTTACAGATTTATAATTGCTCCGTTTTGCTGTAACTGTTTATAATCTGTCATTAGAAATTTAAAAAAAAATGTCTTCTGCTTCCCCTTAAGATGACGAGCTTCCCCTCTCTTCCTTATTTTCTTTTTTAAACTTTCTTCCCAAAGAGTTCTTCTTCGCGCGTTTCCAATCTCTTCACCAACTTTATTCTTAAGAATTTTTTCCTTTCTTCTCAAAGAGATTTTTCTTTTTGGCTGATATATGTTGGACTTGGTAACCATTTTGCATTTTGGACTTTTTGGGAGATGGCATCAAAACATCTGTAGAAACCCATTTTCTGTTTTTCTCTCTTTCGTCTTTCTTCCAAAGAGGCTGGATATCTACCTGGAATACAATTTTCAATTTAATTTTAAATACTTCAAATCGTTCAATTTTAAATATCTGCTCATTAAATTATCAATTTCCGCAAAGCGAATTTGCTTGTACTCTCACTTTTCGACAACAGCTTTACCACGTATTTGGTAGCTCGAGGGTTTTGGTGGCAGTGCCTTTCCCCCGAGGGGGGGGGGCGAAGTGAATATATAGCCTTTGGTCTTCCTAAGCTTCCGCATACTTCCTCCTGATGACAATCGTTGGGAACAGTACGGGCTGACCCCCTCTAGCCAAATGCGGTGGATTGAAATGCAGCTATTGGGGTTGCCAGCCCCCTCTGGTCTATTTTCAGTTGACTCTTATGACAAATCTGAATGGAATGTGGGCTTAATGTACTCCAGGAACAAGGTCATTTCAAGATTGAAAGTTTATCAGTATGCCTCTCGACGTTGAGTTCTCACAAGTTGATAAGACCGAAATTTGGTGATTCAAGTGTGAAGAAGTAAAGGTTTCTGAGAATCCTAGACAAATGCAATCCAGCAGGTCTGATAGACAACTTTTGAGAGTTGCGTCCAATTAAACATTTTTTGTTCGGCAAGCTTTTCAGTTAACCTTGCCATTTCACTATCCGATTCTGTAATTCATTGCAGTATACTAGCAAACAAATTTCATGTTTATCGTAGCATGAGGTGAACACTAATGCTCAAAACGCATCATACTTTTGGCTAAGAAAACGAACTTTAGAAACATGAATGGTTTACTATTATCTACATCGATGAAAACAAATTCAATATATATGGCTCAGATGGTTGGACAATATGATATAACCAACGGCACATCATTCGACGCGAACCTTGCTCCGGTTTCAGCCCGTTAAAAGGAGCTGGTTTTGTCATGGTTTGGGTAGCATTCTGTTTCCACAACACAACTGATATATGATTCCTACAAGGTCGTCAATGTTCAATAGCTATTAAACCAGATCTTAACCCGGAGAAAATTGGTAATTTCCAACTCTGTCAGAGTAAAAAATAAAGTTTAGTTCCCTTTCAAATCTGATTTTCTGCTAACCTTAGTTCAAAATATGCTTTATCGGGTTTTCAAATTAATTATAAACTACAATTTCAAAAATTGAACTATAATGGATAAGATTTAATTTGTTTATGTATTTTGAGAACATTCATTTTTTATTTTCATATCTGCTCAAAAATTGTGAACTTTAAATGATGTATTGTAATGTTTCAAATTGCAATTGGGTTTCAAAGTTGATTAAATATCTCCTGTTCATTGATTTTTATTTATGCTGTAACTCAGAAACAATCACGCATCTATATATTTATCAGACGCACTGTATCGTTTGCATTTAAATAGCTTTTTATAAAACACTAATCACCATGTATAAGTTTTTTTGTAGCCTGTTAAATTGAATATAGCCGAACTAAGAAACGTAAGTTTCACTTTTTACATATTCTCTAAGAGTGTTTCCACGAATATTACAAATGTAACTAAGTATATATTTACTGAGTTCTTGTGGGTTCTTATATATTAACTGAATGAATCAAAGCATCTACCACTAATAAAATAATTCTTCAGCTCATTAAAATTATAATCCATGCATTTCGTTACTTGTAAATTGTTTCACATTGAAAATTTAAATATACCGAAATAGCCCAGTAGGGCTTCGATGCTTTTTTGTAAAATTATTAATTTAGTCTATTATTTCAACATTATCATCCTGTATGTCTGGAATTCGATACATGATAATTCATATTTTATTGGTCATTAATTCTGTTCAGAATTCATTTGAGTTGTTTCATACACGCGCATTGATTGTAGTACGCAACATTGTCTAAGAAAAATGCAGACGCTTAGGGATTATGAAAGGAGAAAAATTTACTTTTATGATTGTCGTGAAGTTATCTTTTGAAAGATGGTCTGGAAAAGAAGTTTAGACAGTTGATTTACCATTTGTTGCATTTTCCTTTATATTGCGCTATGATCACATTAACAACTTGTATTTCAAATCATTTGAACATTTTGTTTAGGTACGAGATTTGTTCAATAAGTCATTAGAAAGTTTAAGAGATGGCGTTCGTAGCTCATTGATAATGGTTTGTCTTTAGTAAGAATCATGATTCACTGGACAGCTGTCTCAATTATTTCCATGCAATGGTTTCAATTTCATTGTTGACTGAAGCAAGAAACGTGTTTATTTGGAAAAAAGGAAAAAAGCGAGTTTTTCGAGCGATGATTAAACAGTTATATTTAAACGGCGTAACACCAAAAGAGATGAAAAATGAGTTGGATGAAGTTCATGACACATCTGCTCCTGTTTTGTTTCTGTTTACAATTGAGTAAACGAATTTAAATGAGGCTGAGCATCCCCAAATGATGAACGGGACGTCCAATGGAAGTGGCAACTCCCGGACAAAATCCCCATTATGGTTTTGAATGATCGACGAATCAAGGTCGAAGAAATAGTGGAGGCAACTGACAATATCGCAAAGTACAGTGTTTTCAATATTGCTCGAAAAATTTGGTGTGAAAAAAAATCTTGGCATGAAAGCAAAAAAAAATTTTCCGGGACTTAATGAACGACTATCGTATCTATTCCCACAAACTGCACAATTTTACTTTAGAATTATTATAGTAAAGAATTTCCTTTATATATATGTTGGATTTTTACATTTTGAAACGCCTTCCAAGACTAGATGGCGCCACTTGTAATTTTGGTTAAAAGCGCAAGCACGGCAAGCGCAAGCTAGATGGAAGAGTGCGACCAACAGAGAAAAATGTGCCATCTGATAGCTCTTTAATATGTATAATCAATAGTTCTATTTTAACTTAGTAAATACTGTACAATAATATATGGTTTAATTAAATGTCATCTGAGAATCCACTTTGTTATTGAATCCAGAAAACCCCTAGACATATTTAAAACGAGCCATGTACCCCATTTCTGTAGTTAAGATTCTACACACACACACACACACACACACACACACACATACACACATATATATATGAGGTTTTATTTTGGGGGTGAATTCCTTCATGAAATATTCGCGTAATGGTTTGAAATAGAGTAGTTTTGTAAATGCTTTTTGATAGTAATGTTTGTTTTATTTTATTCCAATAAGTTCCAAGTTTTTTTTTCGGATTAGGTAATTAATATCTTTCTGCTATTGATTTTGTCTTCTTTAAAAAGTTGCAACAATTTACTCATTATAACGTGTCATCGATAACTGTTTTACGTTACATGATGATATAGATTGCTTACCTTAGTGATTACTTTTTGGTTTATTTAATAGTGCTCTTTTTTTAAGATTTTTAAGCGGTGTTACAATATTTTAGATAATTTGTCATGTGTAAATTGGTATGTTGTAGTGAAATTCAAGATAGTTACTATGCTTATATTCTTTTTTCCGAGGTTAAATTTCTGATTTTGCGGATTTTTGGTTTGTTACCATCTTTGTTTCTAATGTAATTTACTAAAGTGTGGTAGCTTAATCAGTAGTTACCAGAATAAATACACATTATTCTATTCCAAAGTATGGAACAGTATTAATTATATCATTTCTAATTTTCTAAATTTGCTTTACTACCACTTTAATTTATTTTAAATCTCCTTCAGTTCTTTAATAGTTTGTTTTCAATTTTTGGGTTTTAGGGTTTCAAATTTTAGATTATTTAACTATTTGAGTAAATTTTTATTTCATTTGCATAAATATTGATTTGTGCATTAGAAACTTCTTTAAGTAATTAGATTTTTCTCTTTATTGTTGCAATTCATACAATGTTAGTTGTTTGGGAAATTCATAATTTGTGTTTTGATTTTATATATATATATACATATATATATATATATATATATATATATATATATATATATATATATAGTGTGAGATTCTACAGTTATAGGGCGAAATAAGAGAGGTGATTACAGCTTCCTAAAACATACTCTTTTTTTGTTTATGAATGTTGTTCGGAAGAGACGCGAGTATAGAGTATAAAAAGATGAGACATGAAAGGAAAAGCATTGTTTATTCACATCATCGCAAAGTGCTTCCTAAATTATTCCTATTGTGCCTACCAATAGTAATACAAACTAAGCAGCTGCAATTGGCTGGCAATATTGTGAGTGAAGAGAAGTAATGCGTCTGGCCATTCGTGACCAGTTGCCTTTGCTGGCAAACGTCCTTTGCTTCTGAATTTGTGGCTGTTATGAGAGATTTTACGAAATATTGAACCAGGCATCTAATGTATGGTACGATCGTCAATAGGAATTTGCTAATAGGAACGGCATGGAAGCTTTATGGCTATATCAGGAACGTTTTCTAATAACGGCGTATGCGGAACTGAAAAATATTTGAGCTACAGCATCAGCATCTCTGAAATATAATTCTTTCACCGCCAATTCTTATGGATGGACTGGAACTAGTCTGTGTGGGACATCCAAATATGAAAGAAATCTTGAACGTTGCTGATGAAACACCCCACACTAGAGCAAAAGCTATCACACATCATACACATAAGAGTAATTGCCCGTTTAGAGATACTTAAATGAAGTACATTTACACCTATTCTATATTCAGAGAATCCAAAGCTTGAAAGTTAATGATTAATCTCAGCGCGTAGAATTCTGTCAATGGTTCTTGCAACAGTGAACGTTTCAACGGGTTTTTTCAACGTATGGGCTATTTATAGGTTAATAGATTGGCGGAATGAATAGTTGTAGCGCATTTGTGGCACTGAATCCCCATTCTGAACATATTGCTGCAAATATGAGGTGTAGTCACGTATGGTTAATTATAGACCAGAATTGGTAATCGTCATGATACTGGGTTACGCTTCTTTCTTGAATTAAAACCCATAGTGTTTTGTGACTATCTATATTCATATACGAGACGACTTTTGCTCAGAATGGTGTTTTTAATGTACACAATAATCAAGTATGGGCAATAGAAAATTCTCATGCTACGTCCCCATACAATCCAAAAAGGCTTTCCTGTGAATGTTTGAATTGGTATTGTAAACGAATATCTCATAGACCCATATCTCCCAATAACGCAACGCAATGATTTATTTTACCGTATTTATCTGGAAGAAGATTTACCAGAATTGCTATAAAATGTTTCGACTGCCATTTTAACTGAAACGAGGTTTCTGTAGATGGTGCGCCAACCCATTTCAAAATGTTGTCCGCATTTACCTAGATGCCCATTTTGAAGATTACGGATAGGGCGTGATGGACCAATATGATATCCAACTGGAATGCTAGATTTATCGAGTATCAATTACTTCTTAATGGGGTATCTGATAGTCATTCCTTACAAAACAAATTTAATAAGCCTCGACTCAATTATTTTAATTTCAATTGACAACGTAAAGACAGTTTAAAGCGTAATTTTCATGTCCAATATTCTTGACGACGCGTGCATGCAATGATTTCCTAGGGCAATCCCGTCACAAGGACTTCAATTTCCTTTGATTTAAGGCCACCTCGGATGTCGTACACCAGCATTCATCTAGAAATAAACATCCGCCTAGCGGATACCAATTCAAAATAATGGTAATCCTTTGGATAACCTAATACTGCACCACACGAAAATAAGTCAATTATGCTAGAAAAGACAGTTTCAGGGAGAGAGATGAAGTGATTGATTCGTTCTTGCTTACTCTGCGCGTCTTTTTTCTGCTTTCGTTAAAGTCATATTGCTTCAGTGTCTCTATGGGTTTTATAATTTTCTACAGCAATAAGACCCCGTGTATTAACCTAGGACTGATTCTGTTTTATGCCATATGACGCTCAGTCGCGGGTTCGAGCCTTGGCCGCTAAAGACCCGCCGTGTAGCCAGAGCTGATTCACGTTAACTCTTCCGGGGCCCCTTGTTAAGTCCTACCCGTTGGTGTGGTGTGGAAGTTAGGAGAGGGGGGATAGCTCAGGTGTCGTCCACGTCATTTGACCAAGATTCAAAGTTACGAGGTCCGTCTCCAAGAGCCTGCGTGTTGCTTCTAGTGTGATGTTAATAATAACTAAACAAACTAAAATTTTAGCCACGTGACTACAGCAGTACCCAGTCGACTATTTAGAATCAGTGATCGCATTTATAGTAGAGTTAACAGAAAAAAGTTTACCAAATGAATGTTTGTGATTTATCGCCAACAAAACGTTTTGGACGCCAAGAAGTACCCTAGAATAGGATCTATCATCATCGGACTGTTGTCTTTTTCATACCTCAAAGTTCTATTTCCCCATTTTCTTTCATTTCGTTTAACTGTTCCATCTTTAGTTAGAAGTGAGCATTCACTAATTAAAATGTCAGACATTAAAGGAAACGAAATCACTTCCTTTCGGAGATATTGAAAATTCGACTTCCCAATTATTATATATATTAAACAAGTTCGTACACACTTCCAAGCTTAAAATCTAACATGATAAATTTTTACTTATGTGGTTCTTCTTATTCGGATCCAAGTCAGTACCAAACTTCTAATCTGGATTCCATTACATCTCTGATCAAAGGTCATTACTTTACAAGGAATCATCTAATCTATCTTCTTATCAACGTAAATGTCTAACTATATTCGATGATCTAACCAACACATTTATTAAATTCTTAGCTTCTTATGAATGTTATAATGTCAGTATTATTGATTACACTTCACTATTTCAATTTTTATTTACACAAGTCACGATTGATTCACAAGATGAGGTTTTAAACCAAATACCATATGTAAGTCCCATCCGCCATATTCGCCGGATCTTGCCCCATGCGATTTCTATTAATTTCCTAAGGTGAAATCTGCATTACACAGAACAAGATTTGAGCCCATTTAAGCTGTGAAAGAGACATACGTCCTGAAGTAACTGATAGAAAGAGTTTTCCAGCATTGTTTTGAACAATGGAAGATGCGCGTGGAGGAGTAGAGGATTGGTGATATTGAAGGTTGTAATAAGTAAATATGTATGCATTTAAAATAAAATGTTTTTCACCGTTAGTCTCGCTATTTCATAGCCACACCTCATATTGCTAATGTATACAACCATGATAAATCTGTATAATTTCCGAGACTGTCATTCGCTAAAACACCAGCATTCATCGATTATAAAAAGCATAGGAAAAATTTCGATTTCTTCTGCTATTATGCAATAACAAAATTGCTTACGAATATTTGATGGTTAACCTTTCAAAGAAGATACGAAAATTAAATATTTATGAAGTAAAATTCTTATGAAAATGTTTTCAGTAGAATAACTATAAATGTAAGAGTGTGCATATTCCATTTCTTTACTATTACTTATAGTGACGCCTTAAAATTCTTCAGCATAAATGTTTCAAGTATTTTCAAAATTTCAACTAAACTCTTTGTAAAACTCATTTATCCTGAACTTGACATCTATGAATGTTATTGCAATTTTTTAAACCTTTACACTATGTGAATTTATTTCGAAAATTCTTTCCTTTCCTTCGCATGTACGTGTCAATATAAAGAATATTTATTACGAGTACAAATTTTTTTTCAAAAGATTCTATGCGTATACAAGAAGATCCAATCACGAAAAATTCTCTTTCCGTTTACCAGCGGCGGAATAAAAACACTTTCTCATATCAAATTCAACCTTCTTGAGGGACTCCTTTTGTCCAAAGAGATTGAGGAAAAATATTTCTGAGTTTTATGCTCAGCAAAGTGGTTTAGCATACACGTATCTCAATATTAGACATTCGGAAGAGACGTAATTCTGCTCAGAAATGTTGAAAGAAAATCTATTCACCGTGTTTTTCTTAATTCAATATTGATGTTGTCTGTGATAGATTTAGAAAAAAAGTCTAAAGGAATGATAAAAAATTTTATTTCACATATCTGCATTATGTAAAGTTGTTCAACTTACAATATTAAGGCTCCCGTGTACCGGCCATTTTGATTTATTCGACTTAATGTTAATCCTATAGAGTTTCGACTTTCGTTCTCACATCGTGATCTATTTGAATGCAATAAAGTGCACCTGAAAGAGCAAGAAATAATGAAGGCTTCTGTGGAATTACTTTTTTCCTCCGATTCTTAAAAATATTTTAAGATCTATTTTAAAAATTGGAAAACTCACAAACGAATCGTTAAAATAGGAGTTAACATATTCTTAAAAATCGGATAAAAAGTAATCCCACAAAAGCCTTCATTACATTTTGCTCTTTCAGATGCACTTTATTGCATTCCGATCAAATAGATCAAATGATAAAGATTTGAAAGCATAAGTAGAAATTCCATGGGATTAACATTCCCTTCACGAAATTAAAATGGCATGAAGACGAGGGCTCTAATGTAAAAATATTAAATTTCAAGAATAAATATTATTTTTTAAAAAATTAATATTAAGATTAGTATTTATTAATTTTTTTTGTAAAACATGATTATGATTTTAGTTTGAATAACACTGGAATGGGATTTAATGATTTTTTTCAAAAAATCTTTTTAAAGAAATAAACAAACAATTGTACAAATTTTTAATAATATTCAGAATCGAGAGTAGGGCCGCGGTAGCCTAGTGGTCATGTCTTCGGATTCGTGGCCGGCGGTTTTCGGTCAGTCGCGGGTTCGATCCTTGGCCGCCAAAGACCCACCGCGTAGTGGGTTCCAGCCTTGATACCTCTAAAGACCCTCCGTGTAGCCGGGGCTGATACTCATTAAATCTATCGGGGCCCAAAGTCCTCTCGTTAGTGTGGATGTTAGGAGAGGGGGTGCCAGCTCAGGTGTCGTCCTCGTCACTTGACCGTGGTTCAAAATTATGAGGTCCGTCGCCAATAGCCCTTGTGTTGCTTCTAGTGCGACGTTAATAAAAATAAACAAAACTCAGAGTCGAGAGTTTGAATTATTCAATATTAAAAGAAATATAAATCAAGTTTCATGAATTTAGAAAATGTCACGAAAAGTTATGCATATTTTTATTAAGTATGCATTTTGTTCTTTTTTAATTCGTTGTTGTTGTTTCTAATCCAACCCTATCTGGCCAACAGGCTACATCAGATCCACGAGCCCTAAAACAGTAACAATCAAAGACAAGAATGTAACGCTTCGTTAAGTCCTCCCTGGAAAGCCTCAGATAAAAAAGATGTTTAGTCTAGAATTTATACGCGTTATAGTTGCTATAAATGAGGAAGATCATATTCCCCTGGTCAAATTTGAGACACCCCAAGTGAACCCTTAGAAACCTTGATATTGCACTCTGCTAGGTCCGATCACTCTCGAAAATAACGGCTCCATCCTGCCGCTTGCCAAAATACCAGTCCTGCGTCGGAGGAGAACGCTTAGACAGGCCGATCGTAGATTTCATTCTGGAGAAAGTCTGCAGAGAAGTTGAGGTGATTGAGGTCAAAGACATTGAGGTGCCTTCCTTAGTACAGCCTCTATGTACATCGTCGCGTGTACTTGAAGACCTGATTAGAGAAAGTTTCATCTCCCACTGCGGAATAAGAAAAAATTCAAACTACTAACTACAATAGAACCAATATTAATATTCATATGTATGAGGTGCAGAAAAAAAGACATTATAAGATTGAAATATTTAACTAGCTCTGTATGAATTATTTGTTGAATATTCTTCAATAAAATAGAAATAAATGTCAGTTTATATTTTCAAATGTTAAAATATTCACTTTCCTATAATTCTCATTATGATTTTGAATTTTTTCTTCCTATTCACAAAATTATGCGCTGTTATGTATCTTTGCAATACACTCCACATTCTGATAATATGTAAGCATTTTTATTTAACCATTTATTAATGATGTGTGTCAAGAGAAAATTATTTCTATGTCTGAAAAGTAGATGATTCCTTCGAAATGTAATTTTACTCCAATCGTGATACGATTAAGACTGTTATTATTTTTTATACACATTGTGCTGCATAACCGATTGTTACAATGGGGTAAAAAACGTATAACAAAAACGTATTCCAAAATATCTTTACCATTTTATTCGAGAACAACAAATTTAAAGAAAACAATGACTTAGGATTACATTATATATAAAATTCCTTCTCCCTCCGAGAAAAAAAAAAATCTGTAGATAAAGCAGATAAAACACACACACACACAAAAGCGCTAATGGTATTAATTTTACAATATAGCATAAAAATATCCCAAAATTGTTCTCAAAAAGCATATAATGTCAATATAATGAGAGTATTGAAGATTTATACGGATGATGATAAGAGAAAGATAAAAAGTAATAATTAAATTACAAAAAAAATGCTAATTTATCTTCCTACTACATCCATTTGATTGACTGATTATTAACATCGTACTTAGAAGAAACTCTGAGGTCAAGGTAGCCTAGTGATCAAGATCGCTGACGAACGGACGGCGGGTTTCGTCCAGTCATTGGTTCGAACTTTGAGGCCATTACAGACCCACCGTGTAGCCGGGGCTGATGCACGTTAAATCTGTGGAGGCCCAAAGTCCTCCCAATAGCGAGTTGTGGAACTCGCGACTGGACGGAAACAATACAAGCTATGAAATCACTTGGGCATCTTGCCACATCCAAAGAGACAAAAGAGAAACATGCATTAATTATCAGATAGTTTTGATTGATAGTTTGCTAACGTCGCGCTCAGAAGCAAAACCAGGACAAACAACGAACCTCATAATTTTGAACCTCGATCAAACAATGAATACCACATCTAAAAAATATCCTTCTCTCTAAATATCCATACAATGGCCAAGGATGCAATTGAATCCTTGACAGATTTAATGTATATTAACCCCTTCACATGGTGGAATCTTTGTTGCATATGGTCTTGAACCCAAAATTAGAAGAAAGCAACTGCAGCCAAGAGACCATAGCCTCCAAGCTATCATACTCACCCAGTAATGACAAGAATATACGAATATGATAACTAACTGAAGGGTTTAATTTTGGTTGGTTGGATTTATCAACGTCGCACTAGAAGCAACACGCGGGTCTTGGTGACGAACCTCGTAATTTTGAAAGTCGGTCAAGTGACGAGGACGACACCTGAGCTGGCACCCACCTCTCCTAATTTCCACACCACGCCAGCGGGAGGACTTTGAGACACGATAGATTATCATGCATCAGCAGCGGCTATACGGCGGGTCTTTAGGGGCATCAAGGATTCAATTTACTACTCGACGAAAACCGCCGGCCACGAGTCCTCCGCCATAACAAATAGGCGACCGCGGCCAACAGGTTTAATTTTGATTTACGCAGTTATTAATATATTTCGAGAATAATCAGAAAATCTAAATATATATGAATAACTTAGCCACATATTAATAGCATCACAACTTTTCAAAAGTTAAATATATAAAAATATTTTTTACTTGACACAGTCAATGGTTGTGATATTGGTACTCCTTATATCAGACCATGGTAATGTAAATATTTTGTCGATTTAGACGTAAGTTGATTAGAGATTAAATATAACTATACAAATTAATACAAAATATTTGGAATGGAAGTATTCTATTTCTTTTTTTGGAGCCGACAAATTTCAGAAAACATATTTACATTCGAGAAATTTTTGTCAATAGCATTAAAATCATGAAGAACTAAGCCGAAATCAGTTGAATACTATCTAAATTCTTATAGTTTTAATCTGAATGACTCAATCCTTTTGATTCAAAAACGAATAGGAATAAAAAATGTAAATTTTCTAGGAAATATATTATTTTGAAAATTTTAAATGGAAGACTGAGATCTAAAAAAAATGTGGAAATCTCCTATAGATTACGGGTTAAATTACGGGTTAATTTTGCTCGTCCTTCTACGTGACATTATCAAACTTTTAAGACAAAATATCTTCAAGTTCTTCCCTCACATACCTCGTATTGAGTACATAAATTCAAAGAATACTAAAACGAGGATCTACATTGGGATAGAAAATTTTTTCTATAAACGACTGAAAGAATATAAGAATGTGTTGAAGTAGCGAAATTATTTAGTAACAGTAAAGACATAGAATTTTTTTCTTATTCATAGATATATTAAATTTCCTTCTTTTATTTCTGGTTACTTTTGTAAAGTTTAAATAATTAACTATCAGCTATAGTTTTTACTTTGCTTTAATTTCCTGGGTTTGTATTTCGATGCGAATGCATTTTTAATTTAAGTTTAAGAGAATTCTTTTTCTTATCTTTATTCTCTTAATTCGTATAAAAGGGCATAGATGCAGAAGTTCTACTGAGTCGTACATTCCTTGTTACAAAATTAGAAGAGTTAGTGCTATAATCTACCGATAACATCATATTCAGCGCTAGAGAGACTTCCATATTTGGTTCAAAATATATATCCTTCAAGTAATTGGTGATAATTTCCTCATAATTAGTTAATCATTTCCAGTTATTATATTGAAAGTACGTTAAATTAATGACTTTTCTCACTTAAAAGGCATCCCTAAAATAACACAAGCAACTCTCACAGCAAAATTAATACGTTTTCGCCGAAATACTTTCTACCCACTGAACTAAACCATTTATTCTAATTAGCAATATGTATGTTTATTATTGAGAAGAGTTCTCGGAAATTAGTTAACTTGTCTCGAATCTATTTGCATCTCTTTTGCGGTTTAGTGTTATTAGATCGAGCAATCAATGTTGATAATGCTATTAAGGAGCCATATGAAATTTAAACTGTTGAGCTATCGGGCTAGACGGGATAAAATATAAATACTGAAATACACTACTCAAAACAATTAAAGGATATTGAGGTTTTGGGTGGATTAAACGGCTGGGGAATTGTTTATATCATTTATACATGATCTACAGACGTGGTAGGGCTATATAAGAAAAAAATTAAGCATGTTTAGCAGAAAAAAATGCATTTTACTTAGCATTTGGACACAAAAGGAAAAAAAAAACACAATTTGTGCATTCGAGAAAAAACGAATAAAAAAGGGTATTTACTTGAAAGAAAAAAGTTTTTAGTTCGTCAGAGAAAAGAACATTACGCCATTCATTTCTCTTCCAGTTCACATGCTCGGTTGCCTACTCCCTACGGACGCGACGGTGCCTGCTCTTAGTGTAACACATACCATTGCTTGGCGAGCATACAGTCCTACAGCGTGGAGCCGGTTTCGGACAATTTGAGTCGATCCTCTTATGAGCCACCTTAAAAACAACTTTCTCCTGAATTTTTATTATGAATTTGCATAATCATATTTAAATTAACTTACCCTATTTTAAAATCAGTTATTTTCTAAGTCTAAACAAAATCCAATCCACGTCGGACATGCCCCACCCATCTTAGTTATACAATCTGAATTCACAACATAAACAGCCAATATTAGTCGAATTAGCCACTCCCCTCCAATCAATAGGAAAAAAGTTACTCAACACTGAACTTTCAATCCAACGACACCAAAAATTCAGCAGCCTTCGTCACTTACTTCTTCAGCAACCAATATCAGCTCAGCACTACTCCAGCAACAACCAATAGCAAAGCTTCTTTTTACCTTATAAATAAGGGGATATGATATTTAAATTATCGGCAATTACGTAAGAATTTTAAGCCTTAAGATTTTATACATTAAGTATTATTTTACACTAAAAATTCTTTTTACATGTTTTAGTCTAAATTTAAATAAAAGTTTGATTAAAAAATTTTCTTACTAATACTTATTTCAATTTTTCCCACTCTGTTCTTAATCTTGGAATACAGAAATACTAGTAAAAAAGTGCATATGTTGATGCATATTTTCATAAATATAAAAAAATAGTAATATGCAAATAGAATGCCTCTTAAAAACTCTATCATGTAAAAACGCTAAACAGATACCATATTTCTAACTTTATTTGCATTGTTTTATCAAGCAGTGAATTCAAGTCCTGATTCTACTAAGAGACCCACTGTGAAGCTAATGTTCAATCTGCCCAGGAAGTCTTCCAGTTGCCATAGTGTGGAAATCTAAAGACTGGTACCAGATCAGGTATCATCTTCAACTGATCATTGTTCAAAATTAAGAGATCCTTCGCCAATAGCCATCCTGCAGCTTCTAAATGAGACGTTAATAAGCAATTAATTGATCAAATAACACAGACTAATCAGAAATGGATCAAAATACCTTTGAAAAATAAGGAATAATAGTTTTTGTTGAGGATAATAGCCTTTGTGGCTCTATATACCAGAAGAAAACCCATCACTCAATGGCTTTTTTTACTAATTATTTCATAAGAAATCAATCAATCTTGATGAAAACTGAAGTATAGATCATAGCCTTTGTCATTCTCTATCCCATAAAACCAAACAATCCATCAATCTAAAAACTCTGAGATATTTTCTGATATTCTAGAACTAATACGAGGTGACACAGGAAAGCTCGTGTGGTTTTAATCTACTGCACTATTTAAGAATTACGTAGTTAATAATTATAAATATTTTTTTTCCATTTTAAAAAAAACGTTTATCCTAATTTCATTAATGCTTGAAATAAATGTTTTGTGAAGTACATTCCATATAATTTAATATTGAGACACAATCTCATTTTCTATTTACATATAGGACTAAATCATTGCTGCAAAATATTTTGATAGCAATAATTCATCATGTATTAATTCTAGAGGATCTTTTAGTCGGTTTTCTGTATTTTATTACAAAATTAATAATTCAAAGTATAAATAATAAAAAAAAACATTGCACTTAAAAACCTTTTTAAAAACCAGTAGACTAAATAATTAATCTAGAATTTCCGAAATTATGAACTTATCTGAAGAGGGAAGATTACAGTTACGTTAGAAGAAAATTAGACTAGAATAGTATAAATGAATAAAGACCGTGAATATAATAGGCTATACTAAAACCCAGTAATACAGTCGCTGACACTGATAGTTTATACACTGAGTCTGGTTTTAGATTTTCAAAGGATTTTGTAGAATATTCGAACTTATTTCTTCCCCTTACAGCTAATTAAATTCTACTTCCTTTAAGTTAAAGATAATTTTTGTGTTTATTCTCATGTTGAGAATTGTAAATATATTTCACGAAATAAAAAATGAGTTCTTCAATTTATTACCTTCAAGTCTGGGTTGGGAAACCAGGACAATAATTGAAAAAGTAATGAAAGGGAAACCAAAACACGGACAATACAAAATTAAAGAAGATATTAAAATTTACTCACCAGGAGTTTCTCGAACACAGCCGCTTTAGGCGTAATTCGCAGTGTGTTTACAAAGAAGTATTCCAACTTAGAAGAATTACCAAACTAAGGAAGTTACAACATTTTTTGGAAACACATAAAAAATAACACTTTATAGAATTATAAAGTTAAAAAAAAATATTAAATTTGACAACCAGAAATACAAGCGATATTCAGTCGATAACAGAACCGATTCGACGCCTTTTTTCAGCATGCTTGATTACAGTTACAGATTGCATTGTTGTGGCTATTAGCGTTTTCAGTTCGTCAATATTCTTTGGAAGTGGGGAAAATATCTTTTATTAGCCTTTTGAAAAAAGTCTTGGGGATTTAAATCAGAGCTTCTTGAGAATCACCGATGAAGAGCAAAATCTACTGTGCGACTAACTCACCGTATCCTATCACCATGTACAGGGTGTTTGGAAACTCACGGGTAAATACACTGCTGTCCACACAAAATGCAACACTCTGAAGGAAGCATGCAAACCATATGAAATTTATATCATGCGTTTGCGACGATGAGCTATGCAAATCATTGTCTTTTGACCAAGTTTCTGAATTCGACCGAGGAAGAATAGTAGCTTATAGGGATTGCGGATTATCCTTCAGAAAAATCGGTCAACGTGTTGGACGAAACCAAGCAACTGTGATGCAGATCTGTGATCGCTGGATGCAGGAGGGAACGACGGTCCAACGGGGCCGATAGCACCCACCTCGTTGCATCACCTCCTTTGATAACAGGCAGATTGTGCGCATGGCAGTGATGGATCGCGCATCCACATCACGAATCATAGCACAACAGATTCAGTCTGCTACGCATCATTCGGTGTCCGCTTGTACCTTTCGACGCCTTTTGCAGCAGAGTAGAATGTCCTCAAGGCGACCATTGCTTCGTTTACCCTTGACTCGAAACCACAGGTGTTTGCGCCGCCAATGGGATGATGAACGGCAGACATGGACAACAGAATGGAACGACATTGTGTTTACTGGCGAATCCCGCTTCTGCCTGCAACATCACGATGATCGGATTCAAGTTTGGAGATGCCGTGGTAAGAGGTTGCTGAACTGTTGCATTATGCATTGCCACATGGTCCTGCACCCGGTATCATGGTTTGGGGTGGTATTGGATTTCACTTCCGCACCCCTCTAGTACGTATTACCAGTATACTGAACAGCCAGCGCTACATCTCTGAGGTGTTGGAACCCGTGGTCCTCCCATACCTTCAGCGCTTGCCATCAGCCATATTCCAACAGGATAATGCGTGACCACACGTGGCACGGATTGTTCAAGAGTTCTTCTTTACCCATCTAATTGAATTGCTTCCTTGGCCTGCTTGTTCTCCCTATCTATCACCAATTGAAAATGTGTGGTCCATGCTTGCACAACGATTGGCCCGGGATACACCACCCGCTGCTACACCAGATTAACTTTGGCAATATATGGAAGCCGCATGGACAGCTGTAGCCCAAGGATACATCCAAAGCCTCTTTGATTCTATGCCGAGGCGTGTGGCAGCGGTTATCATCAACAATGGCGGCAACGCTAACTACTGATTTTGTCATCATCCTCACTTCACAAGAGGCTGTAATTTTAATCGTTTAATCTTTGTACAACATGTTATCTGCCAAATAAATTTCGCTGTGATATCTCTGGTCCTTCTGGGTGTTGCATTTCGTGTGGCCAGAAGTGTATTTAAGGGGTTATAGAACACATCTAAAACAAGCAGTCTACCTCATACAATACATTAGACGAGAGCAAGCAATATATCACTAAAAGACTTTCTAATGGAAAGCATAAAATTGGAGATTCCTTAAACATCTTCATTTCTACCGTGGATTTCAGCAGGAGCCTCTTGAAATCTGCGGTAGAAATGACGATACGGTTTACGCTTTCCATTACAGCACCGTCTAGTGGTTCACCGTTTAGCTCCCCACCTATGCTTTGTATGGTGTAAAATGCTTATTTAGTTGTTTTCTATCACCCTTTAAATTTTTGCTCATGAGTTTCGAAACACCCTGTATAGTTCACGTCGATGGTTGTGGTCACAATTAACATTTACAATTTCGTAAACTTCAATTTTTTATTTTTAAATTAATTTGTTCTAAAATATTGTAACGTCTTTAAATTTTGCAATTGTAGCTCTTGAAAATTGGGAAAATCTTTTGTAAAGACCCTGTATATTAATAAAGCTAGCCTAAAATGTAGATAATATAATACAAATTCACAATTACAAAAATATTCTTACTTCAAAAATGTTTCCACAACTTCAAACGAGTGCTTCACAATAGATTCAAATTAATTTAGTAATTAATATACAATATTTATTTTCACTTTTAGAGTGAGAATAAAAGCGAATGTTGCGACATAAAACATTAATGCAACCCGAAAGAAAAAAAAGAATTTAAAAATGTAAACCATGTATGCAAATAATAAAAATATAATAATAATGTCTAACGTTCTAAATACAAAACATGAAACCTTCTGTTAAAAGGAGAAGAAAATTTTTCTTTAGTGAAACATGCAAAATTACAATATAATTGTTTATCCGTGAGGATTTAAATTCTCAATTTTAAGAACATTTTTCTTTCTTCTTATTTCATGAAACCCAGTATTTAATGTTCAGGAAAATAAAAACAAGAAATTTAAGATACAATTTAGTAAACCCATCTTGGGACAACTATAAATTTTGCCTGATTGCATTTGTAAGGATAAAAAGTATTAACATTTATTTATTTCTATTTTGAGTGTATAAGACATAAAATTTAAATTAATGACCTTGTTTTCAATTAAAACCAATTTTTTTTAATCTTGAAATTTTGGTTCGATCAATACGCGGAGGCGTGTAGAGAGTTTCAGTAATATTTTTGAAAGCTTTAAAAATTGATAATCGATATTTCGAATGTGTAGGAAAATGGAAGAAAGTCTTTCGAATGCGAAAGTATAAACAAAAATCAAAACTTTTGTAGCATACATACATATTTTTCTTCTTTCAAAATTTTGAAAACTCTGTTTCTTTTAAAAAACATGTTTTCACTAAAAATGCCTCGAAGGTCTTTTTTTTCGCACAGTTTAGATACTGAATATAACTCACAAAATATAGTTAACATGTTTGAAATTCAAAAATCAATTTCTTTTTTGAAAAATGTGTTTGTTGAAAGAATTAATTTCTTGTGAATTTAC
>BMAW01069890.1:0-11011 GCA_019974015.1 Nephila pilipes
ATATATATATATATATATATATATATATATATATATATATATATATACTTCATAATCTCTGTGAAGTGTCACACAGTACATGTTAGAAATAATTCGAAAAAAAAGTATTACAAAACCATTCGAAATTGATATTAATTTATTTTAGCATAAGCATTTGAAGTTGACATTATGATTTTTCGTCAAAATTGATTAATGTTTTAATCCGAAAGTAACTATAAAATATGATTCAATGTAACTATATCTAAATCTGTGGTTTGTAATATTCTGAAGGTTTTTTGAAATATATGTACCAAATTTTATTCAATTTAGGCTGATTGTTAAAGAGATACCCAATTTTTCGAGCAAAAATTGTGTGAAAATTTTATTAAAAATACCCACACAATTAAAATATATATGTATATTTAAATTAAAAGTTAAATAGCTTAACATTCTTCAATTTTATAGGTCATTCCATGTTTTTCTTCCATTATTATGTTTTTTTTTTCTTTTTATAGCACCAAGCTTTCTACTGGAAATTTTTGCTATTGACAGTGATTAGCATTTTAACACTTTAATGCACTCACTATCAAATACTGTTTGTCTGTGTACATTATTATATGAATAATCAATGATGTGAATTTCCTTTTAATCTGCTTTATAAACCATTAAATCTATTATTAACTTTTACAACACTAATGTAAACACCAAACACAATGCATATTTCTCAACAAATACTTTTTTTAGTAGTAATTGCCACAGAACTGCGTAGAAAAATTCATTGTAAGGAAATTAAACAGCAATTTAAGTTTGTCAATCAATGTTTAAGTTCGTAGTTAAATAACCTGATGAATACTTTTCATCATGTTCAGGTTTACTTCTTTTTTGTGGTCTGCAGTCTTCTCTCCTTGACATGCTGAATCATATAGAGTTTAAGCTTCTTAAAAACTTTTTTAACGCATTATAGGAACCATATTTTGAAGAAAATTTAATTTAAATTTAGTTTCAAACAAAAAA
The DNA here is from genome assembly GCA_019974015.1 of Nephila pilipes. Lineage (NCBI taxonomy): Eukaryota > Metazoa > Arthropoda > Arachnida > Araneae > Nephilidae > Nephila > Nephila pilipes. Next base: position 994 of record BMAW01069890.1, read on the forward strand.
AGAACCGAAAGTAATGTAAAACACAGAAAAAAAAACTAAACATAAACGATATAACACGAACCAAACATGTAAACAAATATTAGCGATTGTCGAAAACACTGTTGCCAATCATCTGCAATGGAATTGCTTGAAATAATTATAAATAAATTGTGGCTTAGTAAGTAGAAAATTAAAATTAAGGTTTTAAAACATTATTTTAGGGAAATAATGCCTTAAAAAACGATAAAACGTGTACATCCGGTCTGAAATATCACTTCTTCCGGTTTCGTTTTCAACTACTACGCATTATTAAAAATGTTATATCTTGAGTTCTACCTCACATAAAGTAAAAATAAAGACTGTTATGGAATCTTGAAAAGTGGGACTTTAATTTACAATCAGAAAAAAAATCGAAATTTTCTTCAAAAAAGCTTTTTCAACCTAGTCGGATACCTTAAATTTAATTACATGTAACTGGTATAATATTCAATTTAATAATTCATCGTTTTCCTTAGTTTGATATCGGAAAAATTTAATATGTTCCATTTTTCCATATTTCATCGTTTACTTTAAATCTTATATTTTTAATTGAGTAATTTCATAATAATTATAAAAGAAGCAAACCTTTGGTGGCTAAATCTGTTCATTGCAAAACTTAGCAATGTTTTTTTTCCAAATTTTCCTTTTTATTTATGAATATATCTTCAACAATTAGATATTACCAACGAAATTGATCATGAAAATTAAAATAGCAAATAAAAATCAGTTTAGATTTAATTTCATATAATTATTTATGAAGTTCTTGATCCCTGTAATATCCACGTATTATTATGATATAAAATGGTTATACTATGAACTTTCATTTTGAATCCTTAATATTGCCTGGTCGATATATGACATTAGTTCGTTGGTTAGTGAGACTTGACAATTATTTATTGCTAAATCAATATCTGATTTTTTCCATTTGAACGACCATTTGATTTATGAAAAATGAAGCAATAGGTGCTTCAGCGATTTGCCAATATGTTATGTTGCTCCATCGTGAATGCAAGTTTTTCAATTCCAGAATTATTATTTGTTTGATTTTCGGATGACAAAGTAAATAGTATATTATTGAATATTTGCGCAATAATGAGTTGTCAACGTGGAATAATGTTCTCAAATGAGAATGATCTAGAAATGAAATTTGGTTTGAAGTCACTCATAATAGAAAGCTTTTGTGAAAGAACCGGAAGTCTAAACAGAATTACACTTTCGTGATGCTGAGAATTGGTAAATGTGATTTCAATTATATAAATTATTTTTGTCAAACTATGATAATGTAAGGTGCACCCAAAAATCTGTCTGCTTACAAATTCTAAAACAATAAATCATTTTACGTACCATTAACAATATTTATTGCACAAAATAATTTTCCGTTTTGACTTATATCTCTTCTATCCAGCCAGAGGACAATTCGTAAATAACATTTTTGAAAAATGCCTTTTTCTTTAGAGGTGATGATCTCAGTCAGTGCTTTGCAGTAACTGCTTTAATGGTTTTATGGGAGAGTTATAATTAAGTCAATAGAGATAAACAGGCAGGAGTGGAGAGAACGGGAGTGAATTTACCAGTTTGGACAATTGAATTTCTTACCGGTAACCAATGTGTAGTGCGATATAGCAATATCATGATTCAGTATGATTTCCTTATTTAATCAACAGCACCATTTTTTTTTTTTTTTTTTGTTTATATCAGGAATGGCCAACCTTTTGCATACTGTGCGCCAATTTTTAACAGTTCAAATGCAACATATATCTCGAACAATTTTTATACCACCTTACATTCATGGTTAGGGATTGGTAAACATAAATTATATATGTCTGTTCTGTCTGCTTGATAAGAAAGAATGTAGAATTTGGCATATATTTAGTATAATTAACTTTTTTCAATGATTTGATCATAGAAGGTAAAAAAAATATTAATTGCCACACATAAACATTATTTGCCATTAATGAAGCATTGGAGCAGGCTTGGATTTCTCTAGTGTTTTAATGTTTGGTGTTAAATTGGTTGCTGAGAACAGTAAAGAGTTTTCAAAATCGAATAAATTGCACACCACCTTGTTTTAACTTTAAGTAATTTCATTAATGAAAAGGCTTATTCACAAATGTGTGTCATTCCAAAGTTACATTTATAATATTTTGCAAATTTTCTTAGCTCTGGATAATGTTCACATAGCAATTAATCCCAGAAATTAATTACATCGGAAGCATTTGGATCTGGAAACAGCTCATCAAATTTTAATTTTAGGAAGTAATTTGTTATCTAACATCAGTTCTATTCATATGTTACTAGTCATCTACATTATGTTTAGTACAGTAATTGAAAATGGGTGCATAAAGGTAGAAATGCGGTTTTCATTTCTAGCAAAATCACTTTTTGAGGTCTTTTGCAATAATTTAATTTTTTCAATAGTTTTGATCCAATTGCTACTTTCTTCTGTATACTCTGTTCTTTCTGACACATGGAAATTGATTCAAATCATCATTTCCAACTAAAGGATGAATAAATTCAATTTCATTTCTGAACAAGGAACTGATGTTGTATATTAAGCTAGGAAATAATTTATTCTTGTCGTAGAGTTTTAAATTTTGGTCATTGAAATGACTAGTAACATCAATTAAAATTCCATATAAATTAACTAGATGTTGTTAAATAATATGTTTCTTTCCTCAGATAGTTCATTTTTCTTATTCTAAAAAAATAGAACAGAACACTTTTAAATTTCCAAAATCTACTCTCAGAACCAGCTTTCAAGAGAGCCAGTGATCTGCAAAATTAAGATTATCATTAATATATTTGAAACAAAAGAATTCACAATATTCTCTGAGTTCTCATTTGTTTCATGCTCTTGCGTGAATATTATTCACGCATTGCACAACCGATAGCATAACACGTTGCATATTTAAAGTTTTGACAAACAGTGCCTCTTGGTGTATAATACGATGATATGTTAACATTAGATAATAGAAGAACTTAAGCAAGTTTACAGCGATATATATTACGTATCATCCAAAAACTTCGTTTAATACACAAACTGTTGATTTTAATGTAAACTACATTAACCTTCCAGTGGTTGCGAATGTGGAAGATATACCCTGGATATCACTTCCTTTTTGTATGTTATACCAGGTATCACTACGAGATCCTTTTCTGAGCTATTCTCCTCGCTCTTTTTAACCTATTTTTAGTCATTATTCGGATTTCGAGCGTTAATAAGACTCAGCAAATATGCTTTTTGTATCTTAGAGATATGTGCTACCGTTCGGGTAAGTTTTTGTTACATCTGTTTTCATGGTTGTTACAAAATATATTTATTATTTTAGACGTAAACATTATGATTTGAAGAAATTTTTTTGTTTAATAGCTTTTAGTTTTTTAATAGAGACACTATATTTGTCACATTCGTGTGACTGTTCTTGATACATAATTTATTTCTCCTCTTCTTTTTAGGAGGGTTATGGCGGGTTAAAAGAAGATATTCAACAAGAAGAATTCCAATGACTTGGAGAATATAACAAGTATGCTTTTATGTGACAGTGATGATGACGAGGACACAGCTTTAGATGAAGGTGACACAGATGAAGAAGAGCGCATTTTAATAGAGAAGATAATTCGAGTGCAGCAAACTATTCAGAAGATGAAGGTAATAGCGTTAGATCTACAGATGCCTAAATAGCCCACTTTGAGGAAAACAGAAGCATCATCGAGTCATGGAAATGGTAGAAAATTCCATTCAAGAAAACTAAACGAACCTCTTGCAATATATGTATCCAGCAGTAATCAGACGAGCCAAAAATTTAAGACATATTTTGGATATATGAAAACGTCTCATTACTGATCGCACAACCGACAGCATAGCTAAAGAGACAAATAAGAATATTTGTTTTCCTTGGAGCCTAAATATTCTTATTCAAATTATGACATATATGCGGATGGAACAAAAATAGAAGCTTTTTTGAGGTTACTTTATTTGGCTGGTGTTAACCATTGGAAAAAGTTGATCTTCAGGAATTGTGGAGTATTGACAAAGTATAGTGAAATGACAATGAATCTGAATTTTCTTTCTTTTTATCAAACTTTGTTCATTCTTTATCAATCTTTATATTACCTCTAAACTGTTATGTGAGAAATGTATGTACTTAATTTGAAATATCACTAATTCATTTATTTTTATAATCATTTAGGTTCAATAACTTTAGGTCATTTTATAATACTTAAATGTATTTTTATACATTGTATCATATTATTCTTTACGAATCATTTAAATATTACCAAATATCCTTTAATTAAAATGTACTTACTAACTAATTACAACTAAATTTTACCATTAATACTCTTAAATACTGTCGCGTGTCTAAGAAATAGAATTAGAAGAAATCCTTTCACGATAGTATAGAGTGCGCCCCCGCTGGAAGGATAACACTTTTCAAGGGAGGATTTTACTTTTTCAAATATGACTTGTCCTCTCATTTTACAATATATTGACTCCAAACTGCCAAGTTCTTCAAACGCATTAAAATTATCATCAATTCGTCTTAAAAAATTTTTAAGTGTGCAGCATCAAATATCTCCCGTTGATTCATTCAAAGCTAGAGAAAAGAAAATACAAAAATGGAAAAAAGTTTTGAAATTCCTGAGATACATCTAATAAATGTCTGTCTTCATAGAGCAATTTTGTCTGCTTTCATTAGAATACCTTTAAAATAAAGACGGGGAGAAAATATTCAGAGATAAGCCTTAATAATTTCCTCTCCTTTAGAAAAAAAAGTTTAATTATTTTTCCACGATGCTATAACAATTTCAAATAATGATTTTGTCAGTGCTAATACTACACAAATTACTGTAGCAAATATATTTTGTTTTATGTTTTCATCCGTTTACTTCGTCACATATTCCTTTCTCAACTTAAAAAAACAAACTTGATATTTCCATCTGTTGAAGTCTGAAGGTACATTTATAGCATATATTTACATCATGTCTAAAATGCGGCTGAAATATCTAATGGTTCTCGCATTTGAGGTAAATTTAATATTAATTTAAAAAGTGTGTGACATTGGGCTATTCGCGGTTTCTCTTCACTAACCTTGGGGACTTTTAATTGAGATTGATTGCTTTTGCTAAACAAACTTTGCCCAACCAAAAATGAAACGTGATTATGTAAAGCAGATAGAAATGAAGTGAAGCGGGTGAGTTAGGAAATATATAAACTCCGACTGAAAGTAGCGAGAGAGAGGCTGAACGAGAAGTGAAGCTGAAAATATAGATAAGTGGAAGAAGAAGTGGAAAGAGAGGTTGAATTAAAGGTTCAGATTAAAGACGTTCCTTTACTACTGTTTTCAACAGTTGATCCAGAGTCTGAGTAGCAGTCGAGGAAGGATTAGTGGTAAGAGTATGTTAAATTACTATTGGTGGGTTGAATTGAGGTTAATAGAAATATTCCCCGGGAGAGCATAGTGAGTTGTTGTCATAGTAAATATATGTTAATAAATTCCGTAAAGATTGTTCTAGTGTCTCTTTGATTATTGTGTCGTAGTGTTTAATAATTGAATCTAGTGATGGCACAAGATGAAGCCCGAGTCGGGCGTGCGTCACAAGTGAAACTGTTAAATATAACTATTAAGCTCAATATTTCTTATTCTACAAATTTAAATTTCATTATTTGACTTAAGTTTTTTGGAATAGAGCATTAAATGTTATTTATAATATTTTTTGGTTCGGAAATTTATTCGGCAGAACTTAAAATATGTATCAACTGACGAAGAGTAATATATACTATATCGAAAACAATACAAATCTGTTTCTTTGAATCACATTATCTTAACCCGTTGCTTCTATTGGAAAACAATTTTCTAAATATCCTTAAAAAATTTGATTTTAGGTGAATGAGGTGTCTAAAATATATAATTTAAGAAATTACCGAAGACATAATAATATATTTGCTAACTTTCAGATTAGGAATAATAAAGATGATTTTTAAAATATGTGTTTCGCTTCTGTGTCACGCCTAATTCTGAAATTAAAAGTGTAAACATTATTTTTTATTACTCTGAAGCAACAGAAATGGCACTTTATTTTTAAATATTTGTTCCCGAAAAGCTGCAGTATAACTGTAACTGAAAATGAAAAAAAATTGTTCACACGTAAATATTCTTCTTTGTATAGATACCAATCCTTAATTCTTTACTTTTAGTTTATATTAACGTCGCACTAGAAGCAACACGACGTCTATTGGCGATGGACCTCGTAATTTTGAACCACGGTCAAGTGACGAGGACGAAATCTGAGCTGGCACCCCCCTCCAGTAACATCCACACCATGCCAACGGGAGGACTTTGGTCACCGAACAGATTTAACGTGCATCAGAGCCCTGGCTACTCGGAGGATCTTTGGCAGCCAAGGATCGAACCCGCGACTGAACGAAAACCGCCGGTTGCTAGTCCGCGATTTTGACCACTAGGCTACCACGGCCCCCGAAATCCTTAATATACTATAACTCTTTGAAACAAATCAATTTTCAGTTCATAGCTTACCTATTCAATTATGAATCAAACTTTCGAAGTTATCTGTTATTCTTTGAGCATTGAATATTTAGTTCCATTTAATAATATTAAAATTTGTGAAATGAGTAGCAGTTTTTAAATTCTTAGAAACATTTAAAAGTAATTTTAAATTTGAGAACATTACTGCTATTTGTAGTGGTGCAGTGTAGGGCAACGCAAACTGTTATAGAGTTAATTTGAATAGTGTTGTTTTAGTTCTGAGGAAAACTGAAAAAAACCTTGCGCAATAAATAACGTTTTTCATCGTACAAAGAAAATATAAAACGTTATTCATGTACAAAAACTAAATATACTTGAATTTGTATTTAAGAAATCATAACAATAAAAAGTGCAGTAGTTGCAAAAACTTTCAAAATTGAAAAAAAAATATATATCTAGGAAAGGTCTGCATATTTTAATTAGAATTTTATAATTCATCGCTACACCTGAAACTTTCTACAAATACACATCAGTGAGTTCTATAGAAACTGAAATTACTTGATATATATATGCTATAAAATTACGCATAATAATTATTATCTTAATCAGTCGCATTAGCAGTTTCTCACGACTGCTATGAATTTATAAGCTTTCTTATGGCGTAGTTAAATAAAAGATATTTTTAAAATGTAAGGTATGTTGGGCTTATTAGAAGCATTATTTTTATTTGTAACACACACACAGGAAAAACATTTTTATTCTTAAACATATTCTACACAATATGTCACTATATAAATTTAATTTTCATTACTTTATTAAATCTTTTGAAGAAGGTGTTTAAGTTTTCGATATTTTCTACAATATTGCAATAAACTACATTTTACTTAGTTATCATGGATAGAAAACTTCATAACCACTCAAAACCGTAATATGCATTATATAAAGTTTGTATCAAAAGTAAGCAAAATGCCCTAGTATTACGTTTCAGTACTTATTATAGAATGCGTCTTTTTCTTCAAAAGCACGCTGTTCTTTTAAAGAAGATCTTTCAAAATAGTCGCTTTTCATTTTTGAATGGGCCATGGTAGCCCAGTGGTCAAGGTCGTAGACTAGAGGCCAGCGGTTTTCGTTCAGTAGCGGGTTCAATCCTTGGCCACCAAAGAACCGCCATGTAGCCGGGCCTGATGCAAGTTAAATCTTTCGGGAACCAAAGTCTTCCTGTCGCGTCGTGTAGATGTTAGGAGAGGGGGTGTCAGCTCAAGTGTCGTCCTCGTCACTTGACCATAATTCAAAATTAACAAGTCCATCGCCGATAGCCCTCCTCTGGAAAATTGACAATTGTTAAAACAAATTGCACTTTCATTGAGACGGGTAAAATGATAATAGAATGGGGCAGAATTGTTACACTGTCAGAAGTTTTGAAAATAAAAAATTAAATTTGAAATGGGCTCTGTGTTAAATATAAAATTCATTTTACATTTAAAAAACAAATTGATGACATTCTACATCATATATTTGAGAAGACTTTCACAGATGTATACAACTAAGAGTGTACATTATTTCAAAATAAGCAAATAGTGAAAAGTATTTAATTACTACTACTATACCTTAGATTATTGATATACGTGAACACGACTAAGAAATATAATATTGGTATGCCTGGTTTATGTGAAACTTTGATAATGTAAAGTAAATTGAAATAAATCAGTGCGTATTTGAATTGTAAGAAAGTAATTGTTTCATGAGTTAAAAATTTTTATGTCCAAAATAATTTCCTGAATTCGTTTATCTCATCTAGTCATCGTGACGGTAATTCGTAAGTAAAATGTTTAAAAAATTCAAGAACTTTCCCGCCTCATAAATGCGGTTATAATGCAAAATGGTTCTCTCATTTGTGAGATTTCTAAAATTTTAGGTTGTATTGAATTAAAATGAAATGAATTCAACATAAAAATAACTACAAAATTCGATTTTGCTTTATCTATTAGTTTCAATTCGATATTTCCTTAACTTTCCAATACGTATTTTATTTAAGTACTCCTTACAGTTCAAAATACGATGTCTACTGCTATTTGTTTCCGTAAACTATATGACAATGCAAGGTGTTATAGAGTTAATCTGAATACTGTTGTCTAATTATCCTGTGATACATTAATAAGCACTCGCACAATTAATAATTTTTTTCATCGTAGGTAGAAAATAAAACAAATAATTTTGTGTAAGGAAATTAAATATATTTAAATTTGCTTTTCGGAATACATGTAATCAAAAGTTTATTAGTTGCACACACATGCAAGTTTAAAAAATAAATACCTAGAAAAGGTATTTATCTTTTAAATGGGAGTTTTATATTTATTTGTTAAGCCTATCATTTCCAAAAAAAAGCACTAAGTGAACCCTATTAGAAACTTCAATTACTTGTAATATATATAAATGCTACGAAGTTATGCATAATTATTAGTATTTGTAACCAGTCCCGCTCGATGTTTCTCACCAATGCTATAATTTTTTTATGGCGTTGTTAAAAATGCAGGTTTTTTTTTAATGTAAAGTTTTTTTTGTCTTATTAGAAGTATTAATTTTATTTATAATACAGATACCGAAAAAAAACTACGTTTGTCCATAAACACTTTCTTTATAACATGCTATATTATGAAATTAATTTTAAAAATTTTTTGTAAATTTTGTTGTTGAATCCATTTGAGTTTTCTATATATTCAACAATAAGGAAATAGAGGGATCAAAATTTTTGTAGCCTCCATTGACAGACAACCTCATAACCACTTAAAACTGTAAGATGTATTAAATAAATATTGTGTCGAAGGGTATGTAAAGTGAATTTGACCGAATTTCAAATACTGTTCTATAATGCGTCTTCTTCTGTAGGAGAACGCAATATTTATAAAATATTGTTAGTCTTTTTTGCCGTTAGAAATAAACAATATTTTTCTTTCTTTAGCCGAGGGTGTTGCACAAAACAAATTTGTTGACGAAAAGGCCTTCCGAAAAGTAAGAATCCTGATCACATATCTTCACTTGACAGAGGTTAAAAATATCGAGGTCCAAAGCCTATAGCATACGCGTTGCTTCTAGTGCGTCGTCAATAAAACCAGTCTTAAATCAAAATTATTCTCCTGCTTCTCAAATACAATGCGTGTAATATTTAGAATTGTGTTTCGAGGAATGGTGGTTGGCCTTTTTAGAACTATTGGCGACGCGTTTGTAAACTATGTGATGTACTTGTCCATTGAATGCAATTCAGATAAGAGAGTCTCCTCCGGGAAATCAGTCATTAGTCAGATTTTCTAAGCTTGTATTCAGGCAACATGCTTCTAAGAATATATAAACTTAAGCCTCGAAAATTGACAATTATTAAAACACAGTGCACTTTGATTGCGACGGGTAAAATGATAATAGAATGGGGCAGAATTGTTACATAACCAGAAGTTTTAAAAACAAAATTTGAATTTGAAATGGGCTCTGAGTTAAAAATAAAATTCATTTTACATTTCGAA
>BMAW01069890.1:11021-31470 GCA_019974015.1 Nephila pilipes
AGTTTACTACATATTCTACAAAAGTGAAATTGAGGGATCAAAATTTTCGTAGCCTCCATTGACAGACAACCTGATAACCACTTAAAACTGTAAGATGTATTAAATAAATATTGTGTCGAAGGCTAAGTAAAGTGATCATATATGAATTTTCCAATCTGTTCATGAATGCGTCTTCATCTCCAGGAGGACGCAATATTTATAAACGATTGTTAGTCTTTTTTGCCATTTGAAGTAAGCCATGTATTTCTTTCTTTAGCCGAGGGTGTTGCGCCAAAAAAATCTGTTGTCAGAAATTCTTCCCGAAAACAGAGAAGCCAGATCACATGTTTTCAGTTGCCCGAGGTCCGTCGCCAATAGCATCCGAGTTGCTTCTAGTGCGACGTTAATAAAACCCGTTTTAATCCATATTTATTCTTCTGCTTTCAAAATACAATGCATGTAATTTTCAGAATTGTGTTTCGAGGAACGGCGGGTGGCCTTTTTAGAACTATTGGCGACGCATTTGTAAACTATGTGATGTACTTGTCCATTGAATGCAATTCGGATAAGAGAGTCTCCTCCGAGAAATCAGTCATTAGTCACATTTTCTAAGCGTGTATTGAGGCAACATGCTTCTAAGAATATATAACCTGTAGTTTGGAAATGTGACATTTGTCAAAAAAAAGTGCACTTTGATTCTACGTGTAAAATTATAATAGAAAGGGGCAGAATTGTTACATTTTTTGAAATTTTGAAAATAAAAATATAATTTGGAATGGGCTTTGATTTAAAAATAAAATTTATTTTACCTTTCGAAACAAATTAAAGACATTTTTAAATATATCTTAGATAGGATTTCACAGATCTATGCAGCTAAGAGTGTACATTATTTCAAAATAATCAAATGATGAATAAAATTTATTTAGTAATACTATACCATAGATTATAGTTTTATATATATTGGGTAGGAGGGAAAGTTCTGTCGTATTTTAAATAGGCAGGTGATTTTTCTTGTAAATAAAAAAAAAACAACATCTGATTAGTGAGTCATTCGGATTTTTTTTTTTTTTTTGTTTGTTTTTTTTGGTGTGTGAAAAAATAAAAAGGGAACATTTTTTTACCAGCAAAGGTTATATGTGATATTTATATTGAAAAACATGTCAGTAGATAAAGGGCATTTACGACACTGCATTATGTATGAATTCCAAAAAGGAAGCAACGCATCGGTTGCATGTAAAAATTTATGTGCGGTATTTAGAAAAGATATTGTAAATGTTCGTACTAGTCAAAGATGGTTCAGCAAATTTCGTTCTAGGGATCTGAGCCTCTAAGAAAGTGATCGATCTGGACGACCATCCAAGATCGATAACGATGTTTTGCGATCCATGTTGGAAAATAATCCACATTTAATAAGTCGAGAACTTGCAGAAGAGTTTGGCATTCATCATACAACTGTTGGAGATCACATTAAATCTCTTGGGTTTGTGTCAAAGCAAAATGTTTGGGTTCCACATGAATTAACGGAAAATAATTTGTCTGATCGTGTAAAAATGTGTTCATCACATCTGATTAGACACAATGTGGAGCCGTTTTTGGACAAGCTGGTTACTGGAGATGAAAAGTGGATTCTTTACGAGAATATTAAGATAAAAAAATCTTACTGCAAACCACAATATCATCAGCAACAGTTCCAAAACCAAGTATCCATCAACGAAAAGTACTGCTTTGTTTATGGTGGGACATGAAAGTTCCAGTGTATTACGAGTTGCTGAATCAGGGGGAAACCATTAACGTGGATCTGTACTGCAATCAGCTGGATAAATTGAATGCAGCTATCAAAGAAAAAAATGCCAGCATTAGTGTCCAGAAAAGGAATAGTGTTCCACCACGATAATGCTCAACCGCATACTGCAATGGTGACACAACAAAAACTGAATGCGTTAGAATGGGAAGTCCTTAGTCACCCACCGTATTCACCTGACATTGCACTATCTGATTATTACCTGTTCAGATCTCTGCAAAAATATCTAATGGGAAAAAAAATTCAAGTCTTTTGAAAGTGTTTCTAAGGCAGTTGTTGATTATTTTAACTCCAAGGACGAGAACTTCTACAAAACAGGAATTCACAGATTACCTGAAAGATGACAACAGGATGTAATAAACAACGGAGCATATATAGTTAATTAATATTAAACACATATTTTTATAAATGAATTCAAATATTTTCTTTAAAATACGACAGAACTTTCCCTCCAACCCAATATATGAACACAACGATTAAGAAATTCAATTGGTATGCCTAGTTTTTGTCAAACCTTGATAATATGATGTAAATGGAAATAAATCAGTCCGTATTTGAATTGTAAAAATGTAATTTTATTTCGTGAGTTATAAGAGTTTTATTTCCAAAATAATTTCCTGAATTCGTTTATATCTTCTTGTCAGCGTGACGGTAATTCGTAAATAAAATGTTTGAAAAAATTCAGACATTTTGCTGCGTCATAAGTATGGCTGCAATTCAAACACATTTCTTAGACAATTGATTACATCTTGGGAATCAATTACCAAAGTGTCTTAAAATAAATTGATGAAGGGGTAAATGGTGTTTTTAAAATATCACTAACGATAAATCATATTTGTTAGTATTGAAATTTGAATTATGCTAACAGAACTTTTGAATAATAAGTGTCTTTGTTTCATCTTATATGCAGCGCTCTTTTTTGAAGATAAGAATGCAAACATTGTTTTTTGCGTTTCAGATGCAATTTATAAGTGGAACTTTTAAAAAAATTTTGTTTCAAAGAACTGCACGGTAATAATAAACTGAAAATGGCTTATTTGTTTCCAAATGTTAATATTTTTTTTAGGAATACCAGCCTTAATTGTACCATATTTCTCAGAAACGATTCAATTTCTAATAAAACGCTGAATGTTTATATTGTAAGTATAATTTTTTTTCTTTTCTAAGATATTCTATTTTACAACGAAACGTGATACTTTCTATCTATTTAATAACAACAAAACTTATAAATTATCTAAATGTCTGAAGACTTTCCAAACATTCAATTTAGTATTTAAAGCTAAAAATTTGAGTGTGACTGTTTTTTGTAGTTGCTCAGTAAATGACATTGCTTGCAAGTATTATTTTGAACTGAATTGATATGTTTAAATCTCTTGTGAAGCACTTAGAAAATGTATACACTAAATGAGAATTTTTTATCGAAAAAAAAAATGAAAATATTACGAATGCATTCAGAACTTAAATTTGTGTTTAAGAAATGATTATAACTAGTTACTTCAAATTTCCTAATTCTTCGTTGAGCCCGGAATTTCCTACTGCCTGTGATCTATGAATCCTAATAGGAACGTAAAGCACGCACGCACACACACACACACACACATATATATATATATATATATGTAACGAATCTGTCGATTTTAAATGTAAATATCCTACCGGCTAAATGTAACGTATTTACTTTAACAATGTTCAATGTTAATGAATCATTCCATACATGGCTGAAATACTTTTATTTCCATATTGTAGCAGAATTTAGTCGGACTTCGGCCACCAAAGGTCGAAGCGAAATGACCATACAAATCTCAAATGATCATCCGAGAAAAGACGAGGGTAAGAGAAGAGCAGTATGAAGAGGAGAGATGCATAAGAAGAGCGTTTTTCGCTGTGTTTTGCTAATTATATTAGGGAAAATTCAATTAAACGTCAGAATCCACAAGGTCAGAATGGAGGGACTTCCAGGAAAGATAAGTATAGACTTAAAGTCTGGTAGGGATCATCCCTACAGGTCTGTTCCGATGGGAAGAGAGCATTGTCAGCAATTTATTAGAACGCGTGATTGAATAAATTAAAAAGAATAAGGAATTGTATCAGGAAATATGAATGAACATTATCGTTTAAAGGAAAGCATGGGTAAAATTAGTAAATTAAATTATTTAAGCGAGAAATTAATGAGAAACAAGTTAAATCATTACATATATATATATATTGAAATTATGCAAAATTATTAACATTTGGAACCGATCTCGTTGGCACTTAATCACGTATACCATAATTTTTTAAAAATATATTTTTAGTCAGGTATAAAAAAATTCGTTGTATGGTTTTTTGACCGAATAACTATTATTGTTCTGTTTTTAAAAGAGAGGAAAATTATTTTTCTGCTCCATATCCCACATAATATGTTATGATATAAATGAGTTTTAATATTTTAGTAAATCTTAATGTTGAAGGAATTTAGACCATCTATGCAGCGTATTTCATGAGCAAAAATTTAAGAGACGATAGAAAACATTTAAACAAGAAATTTTCACCATACAATGCATTGTCTGAGATCAAGCATTGGACACCTGTATGGCGCTGTAATGAAAAACACAAAGCTCGAAATTTTTTTTAATAATTTCATTCCTACAATGGATTTCAGAAGACATGACTTTTTATAGATTACAGTTTTCGCCATCTCTCCTAAAATACACGATAGAAGTGATGATGAGTAAGAAAACTCAAACTTTATGCTTTCCATTAGAAGCGTTGTCTATCGGTTCGATGGTTGACATGCGTTAGCGAGTCATAGCTTTTTCTCAGAATGAAGGAATAAGTGGTGAATGAAAAGTCCAGCAGATTACGCCCTCGGCGGGATGAAGTAGTTGGAATTAATAAATGAAAAATAAAATAGATCAGAGGAGTTCCCGTGATACCATTCAGTATCAACACAATGTGAATTAGATGCAACCAGTATGAAATACAAATGGAGATGCTATAATCCTTTCGAGAAGGGAAGTATTATTAGACAATTAATGAGAATCACAATGGAGGTTTAAAGGGAAGAGACCATTTGGTTGTATTGTAGGCGAAATTGAATTTTGAATGAGGATTGGTAAAAATAGTTTGATCTCTGATAATTTCATTATTGTGATTTAAGATGGAGGTGAAAACATTTCGCAACAGCTTGATGATGTAGTCTTCAATGGAATCAATATTTAAGTCATGATGAATGACTGAGTTTCTGTTGTACCACGGGGAATTTTTCATAATTCTTAAGATCTTATTTTACATTACTTGTACTTTTTTCATATGTGTGGTTGCGGCCGACCCCAAACGGGGGCGGCGTAAGTGATGATTGGGCGAAGAACTTGTTTGTACAGCAGCACTTTGTTTTTTAGGGAAATAGATGAGTTTCTGCCATTGAGTGAGATGCATAGGTAAAGCCTATTAATTTAAGGGTGAAATTCGCTGGTTTATATGTTTTCTATCACCACTTAATATTTGAGGATGTGTTTCAAAATTCCTGTATATTCTACGTCGGTTACAATAGTGAGATCGAATCTCACTTGGTTTTCCTTTTCAGAAATAACCACTCAAAACTATAAGAGGTAGGGTATATATTTTGTAACGAAAGGCGTTTTTAATATCCTGACATCTTGAATTGGATCTTTTCATTTTCTATATTTGCGTCTCCATCTTCATGAGAACACTACATTTATTAATGAAGATTTGATTTTCATTAAACTGCTGTATTTCTTCAAATCTGAACTGTATCTCTTCCCACTTAGATAAATGGTAAGCAATTGTTGAAACTGTATTGAACAAAGTAGTAGTAAGTCGTTAATATTTTCGCAGTATGTATGATTGACTAATGATATTCTCATCACCTGAAAGGAATTAAAATGTGTAAATCTCGGACTTGAAATCATCAATGAAATCAGATTTTCAGTTGGATTAGCGAGCTTCGATGAATTCCAACCCTACTCTTTCTTTCTTAATCTTTTGATTACTAAAAATGTGAAATGAATGAGATATCATTGTTGCATCGGGGATAATTTCGAAAAAGTTAAATCTGAGAGCAGTATATTGTTAAATATAAAAACTGTTGTATATTTCAGAATAAATTGACGTCTTTCTTTCTTCATATCTAAAAATATGGATTAATTGTATTTTTATTAATATCGTACATGCATCTTAGAAGAAAGTTTTGCGTATCTATAAAGCTTAGTGTGTGTACTTTTTCATTATTTGCAAACATGACAAATATTGATTTTCTCTTCATATATCATAGATATAAAGTAACACAACAAGATTTCAATTCGACAATCTAATTTGATCAAATCTCGATAGCATATTGTTTATCCGAAAAAATTCTATCCACTGGTGAATTGTAAGAAAATAATTCGTTTCCTATATATTTAATGTTATTTATTGCACAAAGTAATATCCCGAATTTGTCACCTTTTGCTAATGCCATTTATAAATAATATTTTTCAAAAAAAAATCCTTTGCATTTACAGTAATTGAGCTCAGTTACAACTTTTTTGGCATTTGGTTAAGAGTAATTGCTAAGAGAGATAAAGGTCACTAGGAAGTAACAAATAGGTCTTGGGATTTTTCAATAGAATTTTTTAGCGTAGCCTTGCCATTTCCTGATGAGTCATCAAAGCAGCATGTGGAATGTCATTATCATAATGCATCATGATGTTCTTGTTTTGGAAAATTGCCGGCATATTTTCTTTTTTATGTTTTGCTTTAATCACCCACTTGATGATAGTATCTGTATGAATTGAGATTTTAGTTAGGTTTCTGAAACACGTAATGAAATAGTCACTTAAAAGCAGAGTTCTCTTATTCAAACTCAATTTCGATTTAGAGTTTATGGGCGTAAGATGTCCAGTCTTACTGCACGCTCTATTGCTTGCAATGTTTTCATGGATAATTAACTTTTCATCACTAATTACCATCCGGTATAAGAAGGATTTGTTTATGTATCGTATTAGAATTAAACATTTTGCTGACATTTGATCCATTCAAACCATTGTTCCTCATGTTAGGATATAAAAATGATGTACGAGCTTTTTACATAGTCCTAAATACGTTTATAACATCAAATGGGTCACTCATTTGAAGTAAAGTGAATATTAAAGTAAAGTGAAACTATTAAATTTAACAACAAAGCTCGATATTTCTTTCTATTATAATCTAAACATCTTTAGTTGTTTAAACAGAACACATCAATGACTGCTCTTTATCATTTTGATTTGGTTCGAAAGTTTATTCGGTGTATATTATTAGGTTTAACAACCACCTACATCCTAATATGTACTATATTAAAATTAATACTGCTATGTTTCTTTTAACCCAGTTCCTTTTAATCTAATATTTGTCTTGGGAATATTTTGCTGAATATCCTTAAAAATTTCGATTTAGTGCTACATATATATATAAAATCTCTAATTCAAATTAGGACCATCTTATTTTAAAATTGATACAACATATTTTAATAACACATATTTGTTAATATTAAAATTAGGAATATGTTAAAAATACTTTGAATTAAAAAAAAAAAGTATTCCACTTGACGGTAAAAAATAAAAATAATGACTCTGATTCTGAGATACAACCAAAAAGTCTGAAGTTGCCGTAAAATCTTTACTAGAATACGCGTTTTTTCTTTTCCACATTTTGTTCCTTAAAATTGAGGGTGCGTATTAAACTCATGTAAAAATTAAAAAAAAAAAGTTTTTTTAACATCAAACAACGAACGTGCAGCAGCAGTAAGAGATTGTTGTAACACGCGTGCTGCGTGCGTAGGTGTTCTTTTACATAACAGGTGTTCTCTTAGACAAACTGTAAACTTACAGTACATGTCGCACAAAAGTACATGTCGCGTATTACCACGGCACCAATAAATATGACTCAGACGCAATAACAATAGGTTAGCTGTGTTCTAGTGAAAGTGATTAAGACCGATAATTTTTAACAGTATTGTTTGTTTTGTGATAAAATTTAAGTTTTTCCATCAAATTTGATGTTTTCTTTTCTTTCTTTAAAATTTTTAGTTATACTAATAAATACTTGCGAAATTTTTAAATAAAATATTTAAAAGTTATGGGTGCGTATTATAGTCAAGTATACGTGTATCAAGTATAAGTTTGCGTATTATATTCAAGATTTTAAGTTATTTTAATTTTTTAAAAAAAATCCTACAGTGCAACTAGGCTTACCAGTGCAAAAATTTGGTTAATCAATTTGACGCATAAGTACTATTCTCTCTCATTATATTAGTTTTTGCTGTACTTTATCTTTCAAAAACCAATCAAAACCTCAGTATTTAGCCGAACTTCTTCAATGTGAATCGAATTTCATACGCTCTCACATTACATATTAAAACTGAATATATTTCTCTGCCTAATAATATTAAAATGTATATATTGCCTAATTGCCTTAAAATTAATCTGAAGTTCCGTAATTACTCATTATGCCAGGAATTTTCTACAGACAATCATCTGTGAACAATATGAAAAGAATAATATATATATACACATATATATCATACATATAATTTCGCGGCTGATCACTTTTAAAAAAATTTCTTGTTTCAGCCTATATTTCTTATGTCTGCTTTCACCAGTAACTAACTTCATTTTCAAGAATGTGCAATAATAAATTTCTCCTAAATTTTTACTAGTTTGAAATGAAATATATGTAATATATGTCTGATGTTTATTTTTGCAACGAATGAGCTTAATTTTCCAAAATTTCCCCCAATTTTTTTATTAGGTTGAAATGAAACGAATATAAAAATTAACTGTTTATGTATTGCCTTACATCATACGTAAACAGGAATCAAGGAATGCCTTTAAACGAATAACATTCAAAATTTTATGATTTCTGTGAGACAGCCAATTTTAGACTTCTAAGGCGCTATTGTTTTATTCCGATCTATTTCGGTGTAACAGATCACTTTTCAATTTTTTAGCGTTTGCTTAAATTTAATTATATTTAGATTAAATATATTCAGTTTAATAATTTATCGATTGCTTTAATTTTAATTTCATTTAGCTGAAATACAATGTATTCAATTTAACAATTTATCTTTTGCTAAGTTTTAATTAGATTTCGTTCAAATATATTAAATTTAATGATTTATCTTATTGGTTTCTTTTTAATTGTATTTACATTTTGCTGATATAATATTCAATTTAATAATTTATCGTTTGTTTTAATTTTAATATTTGGAAAGTTTACTATTGTCAAATTCTCGATATTTCATTGATTATTTTAATTCATATTTTAATTGAATAATTTAATTATATAATTATAAAAAAGTGCACCTCGAGTGGCTAAAATTTTTCTTTCCAAAACTTTGCTTATAACGTTTTCATTTTTTTTTCTTTGTTATTATTGTAAGGCTTTTTAATCGTATCCGAAGCATTATTCTCTTTTTGTAACCCAAGAACAATATTTATCTTAAGCATACTATACATAATAGGTTATCATACAAATTTAATTTGATATATTTTATTAAACCTCACTGAAAAAAAAAGAATTTAAGTTTTCTATATATTCAACGTTTGCGCAATAGAGAGATCAAATTTTATATAGTTCCTATTGTAAAAAGATGCACATCACCACTAAAAATTTTAAGAAATATCTTATATATTCTTGCACCAAATGTGGGGTAATTATCTTGCTTACGAGTCAGCTAATTTTTTTTTGAATGTAGTTTCTTCTGGAGGATGCAATTTTCATAAATGGAAGCTGAACGAAAATGTGTTATTTCCAGTTGAATTAAACTGAGTTTTGCTCATTTGAAATCTCTTTTATTAGCGTACATTTCAAATGCGTGGTTCGTAATTATAGAAACTTTTGTACGAGAAATGAAGGTGGACCGATGAATTTTACAATGGAAAAAGGTCACTTTCAAAGATAATTTAAATTTGCAAGTGTTTCTCAAGAAATAATTACTTCAGTCACACATATTTTTAGAGTTCGTTTTGGGACAACATGCTTCGGAGAATCAACAACTTTGAAACTAGAAAAGTGACATTTGTGACGAAAAAGTGCTCTTTCATTGCTGAAAATCTAGACTCAACGAGAACTTCTGAAAATATTGATTTTGAGATTAGTGCTTTGTTAAGTATGAATTTCCAGTAAAATTTTAAAAAAATAACGATTTCCCACAAATCGAAATAAAAAGTATTACAAATCTACTAGTCTAAGATTTTGGTTAGGTTTGGTTTTATTAATGTCGCACTAGAAGCAACACGAGGACTATTCGTGACAGACTTAGTAATTTTGAGTCTCGGTCGACACCAGGTCTGACATCCTCTCTCCTAACTTCCTTACCGCCAATGGGAGGACTTTGAGCCCCGACCGATTTAACGTGCATCAGGCTCGGCAACACGTCGGATCTCAAGTGGTATCAAGGCTCCTACCTACGACTCAACGAAATCTGCTGGCAGTGATAACTACTAGGTTATCACGGCCACCTATTCAACTAAGAATGCTATACTTTTACAGTATACACTTCGCTATATATCACTGCAAAGATTGACTAAAAGTTTTTGAAAGTTACTGTACCTTATATCATTATTATACATGTGTCCACAGCATTTTCAGTTCGGCACATTTCTTTTACCGAATCTTGGTAATACACATAAGCCAGTAATAATTAAAATTTCATACAGTTATGACAGAGTTTTTATGTGGGGCAATTAACTCGGGATTTTTAACAATTTTTTTTCAAATTTTATTGCCATTTTATAACCTTAAGTTTTTATTTTCGCTTCCATTTATGTTGTATTGTACGGGTTACTAAGAACTAGATCGTATTTCATTTAATAGAGTCTTAAATCTTTCTTCAATTAGGAATGAAATTGAGGAAAATCAGATGGTTATCTGATTCCTTGTAAGTAATTTAAAATGAAAAATTCAACAAAAAATAAAATAACTTGTGCTGCATATTCTAAACACTTGAATTTTGCCTTTCGTGAGGTTTTATGTGTAATAAATTTTGAATACAATGAAGCGTTTCTCAAGCACAATGATTAACTAAAGATTCCTACTTTAATCGACTTTTTAAATATTATCCACTCTTTATTTTTGTTTACTTATCAAATGTAGTTGTTAACTATGAACAAAATTTTGCACATCATACATTTGAATCGTTTTGATAAATTGTTATTATTTATAGCCATTGTTTAAAAATACTCACTATTCTTATGCATCATACTGAGAATATTAGATAAGGAACAATACGCCTTTTATTCCTATGACGAACTAAGTCAGTATTTCATACATTCTCGAAGCCATTCTCTATTTTACTTTAATAACTTTAGATATAAATATGAAATATTTAATTGAAACTGAGTAAATCTAAAATTTCATATTAGTTTTGAACATATATTTAGATAAATTAAAAGACATTATTTATTTAGCCTTTCTAATGTCGCAATATCGAAATAAAAACTTGCCGCTCATTATTAAGTTTATTCTTAATAATGAGAAGTACAATCGCTTAGAAATGTTTTTATAATCTACACTATTTTATAAAACGTAACATCCATGTAAATATTTTAATTACACATACATACATATATATGCAGAATTTTTGAACTAATTATCCAATTATTAATTCCATTTTTAAAAAAAAGTTACAAAACTAGTTCCTAATTTTCTAGATAGATAGCACCAAAATTGGCGTTATAAGTTACCTCATGCAACTCCCTATATATTTGAACAAATCCGCAGAGCGCATCGCTCTCTGTCTCCCTCTTCGCTCGTCACCTTTATCTTCGCTCATTCGTTCTTTCTTCCACATTTCGTCCGTCAGCGTTTTTCCCTCAGTCGCACAAGATCGTGGTTTCACTATTGATATGAACTGTTAAAATGTACTACTCTGCACGCCAGCACGCGTTTCAACATCCGTCGTCGAAGTGCTATCTTTCATCGCAATAAAGAAGTTCATTAAAGAAAAACTGTAGGTAGCCCTATTGTAAAAATTATTCCTTTACCTCTTCGTAAATAAACAGAATAATTCAAATACCAGCGTCATCCTTGAATTAGTTCATACACCATAGAACTCGGAAGAAACCTTTACTCTAGACACCAAAATACAGCGTAAAAGAAAACTTTTGGAATCATCTGTGTCTCTTCTTTAGACTCCAACAGATAACACACACACACACACACATATATATATATGTGTGTGTGTGTAATGATTTAATTTAATTCCCATTAATTTCGCACTATAATAATTTAATTTATTGAATTTCCCCATGATCTCCTTTAAAAGATAATGTTCATTCGTATTTCCTGATCCCCTTCTAAAGTATCCTTTTATTTATTACATCACGCTCTCTTCAAACTGGATAAATCCGCTTAAACCGATTATAAATCTGTCAAAACAATCCCTTCAGATTCCCTGTCTATTATGATATTTCCCCAATATCTCTCCATCCATACCACGTGTTTCTGACGTTTCAAAGGAAATTTTCCAGAAAACGCAAGATACATAAATGAAGGTTATGAAGTAATGTCACTCGTGTGAAGTGATAAAAATAATTAATTTCTATATTTATTTTTCCTGTTTTCAGACATTTAGCTCTGGTTAAGTAAATTTTAATGTAGTCATACTTTGCTTACATGAATTCTGAACATGTTAACTTCTTCGTAACGTGTTCCTAGGACCAGAGAAATATTTCTTTTATTGTTAATTTAAGCATTTGAACAATTAAAATAAATAACACATTATTAATAACACATGTACCAAAAGTTATTTTCTGCATATATTTGCTGACAATGCTCTCTTCCCATCGGAACAGACCTGTAGGGATGTTTCCTACCAGACTTTAAGTCTATACTTATCTTCCCTGGAAGTCCTTCCATTCAGACCTTTTGGACTCTGACGTTTTTTAGAATTTTCCCTTATATAATTAGCAAAACACAGCGAAAAACGCTCTTCTTATGCTTCTCTCCTCTTCGTACTGCTCTTCTCTTACGCTCGTCCTCTCTCTGATGATCATCTGAGATTTGTATGGTAATTTCGCTACAATATGGAAATAAAAGTATTTCGGCCATGTATGGAATGATTCATTAATATTGAACAAACGTTAAAGTAAATACATTACATATATATATAAATGTGTGGGTGGGTGGGTGTGCGTGTGTATTCAAACAATTATTGAAATAAAAAGTTTTTAAACATAATACATTTAAAATTAACATGTGAAGAAAACTCCAAATTTAATGAAAAAAAGAAGAAAAAAAAGATGCGAAAATTCCATTTTATTCCTTTCTAGCACAAAAGCTTAATTTTTCACCATATAATTTTTTCCTAACAAATTTTTCCAGGTGCTCCTATCCACCATTCAGACAAAAAAGGATGAATTTACTTATTAGAATGTATTTTGATTAACATATACCTCGAATAAAATTACCACTTTATGATTACGTAACGAACATATTCTTAAGATTATTTTTTCATATGCAACTTACTAGAATAAAATAAATCATACTCAGTATCTTAATGTGTTTTCGACAAGGAAATACTTGAATACGACGAACTTTTGGAAGAAGAAAAATGGCGAATACAATTTTTTCGTATTAAATAAAAAAAACCCTTTCAGTGATACTTTCTACTCTTATACATATTTATGACTTTCAGAGTTACTCACATTTTTGGACGAGTAAAACTCAATTAATCGCTTTCTCTTTTCTTTTGTTTCTTTTCGCAAAAATTAGAAGTTAATTTGATTTGAGTTTTCATATAGAAATAAACACTGCACCTGAAAAAGTTCTTAAGCACAGCATCTCCGAAAAATGTTGGTACGAAAAACGTAAAATATTCTTTATTTTCTTAAAAGGAATTTAACACCATTTTTTTAAGAATTTGAAATTTATTTCTTAAAAATATAATTATATAGAATACTTCTACAGTAAATATGTTCATTAGAAATTAAAAATGTAAAGCCCATGTATTATTTCCTTCGCCTGCCAGTACTAAGTGTATTTATGGTAGCAGTAGCCGTGTAGTTCTAGTAGTGACCTCGCAATCGGCGTTTTTCTGTTGAATCCTGGGTTCGAGACCTGATACAACTAAAAGACATGCCGTGTAGTGGGGTTAATAAACGTCAAAAAGTCGAAGCCTCAAGATCACCCATTTGCATGATGTGGATGTTTGGAAAGTGGTTGCCATTTCAAGTGTCCTCCTCTTCACTTGGCCGAGTTTCGAATTTAAGTGGTCTGTCACTAATAGTCCTCGTGCTCCATTCTAGTGAGATGTTAGTAAACAATTAATTAAAAAAAAGTTAGCCTGTCTAGAGAATCACAAAATTACACAGTTGATCTACGCAAAATCTGCAGAGAGTCCAACAATGATGATGACCGAAATATTTTATTCAAGTTATGAATATTTAACGTTCATTTTATTACTTCATCCATGTGCAGTTAGTAACTATATGCGTCTGATGTAATGTTAAATATAATAAAGTTGTTCTCCTTACCAACCGAAACGGAATAGATTTTATATGAATTGAATACGAAGGCTCTAAATCTTGAATCATGGTAGATTTTATGGTAGTTGAAAGAAAGTTACGTAGACAAATGTTTTGATGAGTCTAAGATTTTTAGATAGCATGGTGATTCCAAAAAAAGGCATTTGTCTGCAGAACTGTCTCCTGAGCCTGATTGCGTAAATTTGAAGAAAATCGGTGAAGGGTATATTAGGAGATATTGGCAACAACTAACAATTCGAAAACGTCGATGTTTCGCATTCTATGGAATAATTTACAGCTTCGCCATGTTTATTTCAGATGGATCCCTCATCACTTTACTAAAGAACAAGTGCAAACAAAGATTCATCAACGTTATGAGTGGAAACAGAATTCTTTAAGTGTTTAGAAGTTTCTAAAGACTGTAATAACAAATGATGAAACTTGAGTGCTTCATTTTGATCCTCTTATCAAGCCCGCAACCAGAGTATGGAAATATCCGGACTAACCAAATCTACTGGGAATGTCAGGATGATTATTTTTCTTTGACTAAAAAGATGCAATCTATTAGCATGTTGTGATTCTATAAACTACTGCAAATGTTTCAGTTTTAAGAAATTTTGCAGCAACACATATCGATAAACTGTCCTGAACTGATGGAGAATAGGACAATACATCGTGATAATCCCTGCCAGAATGTGTCGATACTCCTGTTCAAAAATATCTTCGTAAATGCAATTTTGAAATCATGTCACATTCCCCTTAAAGTCCAGATCTTGCACCATGCAATTTCTGGTTGTTTCCTACGTTAAAGGAGAAGCTCCGTATCAGAAGGTTTAGCACAAATGCAGACGTTATTTCAGAAGTGTAGGGTTCTTTGAAGCCTCTTCAGAAAAAAAGTTCTCTACTTGTTTCAAAAAGAGGGTTTAACGATCGGACCGTTGTATATCATTTAAGGGAAGGTATTATGAAAAAGAATGATTTATTTCTTGCTGTAAGTATATATTTCTTGATTTCTTATGATTTTACTCATATTTTTTATGGAACGCCCTTTGTATTTAGCTCCAAATGATAAATTGTTTATTAACGTCATTGTAAGAGAAAACAAAAAGGTTGTTTATTTACGACGAGGCTCGTAGTTCGATTTAGTTCGCAATGCTATGTGAATTCCTAATCTCACTTATTGCATATAATTCGATCAAAAGAGAGTTCAGTGTGGTTTCATATAATTTAAGAAATTATCCCAAGTATGATAACTCGATGAATCATAAATATACTTTTGAAAAAAAATATTAAGCAAGAACAAATTTATCTGTGACTAAAATAAAAGCATATACAAATAAAAAAAATTAAAATTCTAATTACAAACTAGTAAATAATAATTTTTCAAAAAAAATGTCAATGTATTAATTATTCTAACAGAATTAATAAAAAATTTCGAAGATGTGCTTCAAATATATATTTATTCTAAAAGTGGAATTTGAATAAAAATTATTGTTATGTAGTGACCACATTTCCATATATAAGCACGGAAACATAAGTAGAATATTTCATTGTAACCTATTTTCTTTTTTAAACACTTTCTATTCAAAATGTACTTTTCTGTATTGTTGTTAATACTGACATTGATTTATATCCATGTAATTTCAAAGTAAAATAAATAAGTGATAAATCTATTTATTTAAGAATATATTATATATTACTTTTCAAAAAATTATAATATGTTTACATGTTTTACCATAAAATCAACTTATTCAGAAGTAAAATTCATTTGAGAACCAGAAATATTATTTTGTAAGAGAAAAAAAAATCCATCTTCGAAAAAAAAAATGATGGAAAAAAGAACGAAAATTACAAAACATGTTGTGAAGAAATCATGAAAAGAAGAGTTTGAACAAATGATGCTTTTAAATAAAAATTCACAATGTAAAATTAGTTCAGTGCAACGAAATAAATAAACTAATAGCATGAAATAATTGTGAATCCTGTTTTCTGTATTGTTAAGAAAATTTCTGTTTAAAGGAGAAAAAATGTATCAATCTTTCAAGCTTTTATGTATTAAGATGTTTTGCCTTTTCATCAGACCAACGAAATGCTTTTGAATATTTATTTAAATTGTATCTCACCAGCATTGAACATAAATTGAAAATATTGTGTATGTTCTTTTTGTTTGATAAACGATCCCTATTAGGTAGGAAATTGCTTTAATAGCTTATTATTTTTAACTTATCATTATTTATGTTTTTGCTAAAGATAGTAGAACTGAATGAACAGATCACCATAAGATATACTAATCAATACATAGCACAATAGTTTCTTACTATTTCTCCCAAAACATTTCTAAGTTTTAAAAAAGCAAAGGGTCTTATATTTTTGTCTTTCATTTTTCATCCCTTTTGAAAATATTCAGTTTTATACGTGTATTTTTATTTTAAAATGTGATTTTTACTTTTACAAAAAAAAATAACATGTCAGTACCATCAGTTGATTACCAAGATTGGGCTTGATGTAGCAGAATTATTTCCAAACTTTTTAATTGCTTAAAAAATCTGATTGAAACTTGCTAATGACATCGTTTGATTTTTTTTTGTATGTTTCACTTTTCGCTGCTCAAAAATCTAAAAGAATATGTCGTGAATAGATACCTGAAATGCTAAGCACTTTTTAGATTTATTATTTGCAATAGAAGTAATTTTTATAGCTTATTTTTGATTTTCTATAAAAATATTGAAAAAGGATAATTGTATTTAACGTAGAATTAGTACTAAGTTACCTATGAAAATATTAACTGGAAAAATGAGAGAAAATACGAAGCAAGTAATCTTAAATTTATTATTTAAATATTTTTAATACACACTAGAAGCCTTACTTCCGATAAGAAACTGACAGCCTTTCTGATCTGCATTCAGTGGTAATATTTCCCAGGCTTCTCTCACGTTTCTTTTAAAAAGTATGGGGCTTGACAGAGAAGACATATTTAATTTTCTTCATCTAATACATGATTTCTTGAAGATTTTTTGTATCGACGACTCCACCTAGTTTTCAACTAGACCAGAATAATGAGTTATAAAAATATTTTTTTCAAATATTTTAATATATGAAAATATTTACTAATGATGGATTCCAAAAGATGTTTTGTATCATAATTTTTACTGTTTTTACCATTAGATGAAACAAATAAGAATTTAAGATCCTACAAATTTTCGATAAATGTTGGATATAGCTAATTATTTATAGATAAATATAAAATACTTTAACATTAAACAAGCATTAAGCTAGAAAGTTTTGATAAAACATAAGAAATATAGTAATTTTTCGGCAATATTTATAAGGTTTGAGTATTGATGTAAATTTCATGTCGGCCTGATCTTCTTCTTGGACCTGACTCTCAGAATTTTTGAGCCTAAACATTTCACTGAGTTTCATGATTAAAAGCAAATAAATAAAGTTGCAACAAATTTGTTGAAGTATAGATTAAGGGGCTTCCTCTAATTGAAAAATTCAGAAATTTCAAAATTTAGTAAAGGCATTAATTCTTTTACAGGATATATTATCTATGTGAGTTTGTTTACAATTAGCATCTGATTATAAACACATAATTATATCTCTGTGAAAATGTGACTCTATCTCGCTTTTCTCTTCAAATTAATCTTTGGGGAGTTTTAATACATTACTTACAATGAACAAACTTCTAATTAGTGAAAAGTGACTTATAAAGATATGATTAAATATCTTGAAATGTAATTATTAAGACTGAGAAATCGTATTTATAAACAGAGAATATTTTAATACGAAGTTATTTGTTTGGTGAAACAGAGAATGAGCTGAAGTAATCGATGTAATAAAATTATGTATAAGACCTGTGTGAGCAAAGAGCTTTAGTGTGTACAAGGAGTTAATGATTCAACCCAGATCTTGGAATCATTTAAGGATTCGAACCTCCATTGGTTAGATAAGTAATAAGTTATTATATTAAGTCTTAAATTAGACGGGTACAGTGACACGTTCCTCAGATAGAGTGGGACGCTGGGTAAAATCACAACTTTGTCTTCAACAACCTTGGTAAATTTTACTGAGTTTTACTGCATGAAATAATAATATCTACCTAACCACATACTTAAACTTTGCTATGTTAATTAGATGCAGGCCGAAATAAAGTGAAATCATTCAGATATAATGATATATAAGTACGGGGAAATTGAGAAGAGATGTAGAGGTAAGCGAATGTTAGTATGCGGAGTGAGTGACAACTGTTGAATAGAGAATTGTGGAGCTCTTCAGGACTAGACATAATTTTTAGCTAGGAGCGTCAAGCAATTAGAGCAGAAGCCTCGGTAAGATAACTTAATTTGAATTATAATTAGAACTGTTAACTAGGAATAAAAATCGGATAGAGCCTTTAGCATACTAGACATAGATAATAAATAATTTTGCTTGTTTACTCACGAATTATCTTAAATTGTGTTTCTGTCTCTTAAAGATTAATGTATTAAATTCAGTTATTGCTCGAGAACCAAATATTAACGGCAAACCGTCACAAGACTACAGTGAGGATTGCCTGTTGACTTTATTCATAGATAGTTCTATAAATATAATAACTTGGTAGCCATTGCTGTATAATTGCCATTTCATTAAATGATTACATACTGCTTATATAATTAATAGCGACAGCAGAGGGATACAATTTAGGGGGGGGGGTATAGCTGTAGCTACTTGGTTGAGTTTAGAAAAAATAGATGTGACAAAGATCTTTTTTTTTTTCGCATGCTCAGATAGTTTTATGTAATGCAATATAATCCATGTTATTGCGCTGTTCTTTCCGTGTTCCGTAAGACCAAAAACCTTTAAAACTTCAAGGTAAGTATTTTGAATGTGTCTTATCATTTCATATTTAGTCAAATATAAACGTATAAATATAGGATTTGTAACAACAACTATTGTTTGGAATTGTACGTATTGTAAGAAAATAAATTGATTTCTAATTTCCGTGATATTTAGGAATTCATTTGGATCACAAAAATTCTGATTAAGAATCCATTAATAAATGGATCTCTTGCAATACAGCATGCTTAAATTAACATTAATAATATATTAAATAAGATAAAATCTTTCCTATTTATTCAAAATTGGAGAAAATTCAAATTATTAATCATTTTTTCCGTTCCTACCAATAACTATAACTCAGCGATAAATAGATGTGAATAGTAATTCAGGTCTTTTTCATTTAATTTTTCTCAACCTTAAAAACATTTTCAAATTTTAAAATAGCAGTAATTCTTTTCTCTTAAAGAAATTACATCCCCAAAGTAAATTTATATTAAGGTGTCAAGTTCTTAAATGGATAATTTTATCTTTAAATATTTCTTACTTTAATCAAATAATAATTATCAATAACTATTGAAAGAGATATACAAAATTTCCTAATCTCCAGTCTACTTTTTCACTAGTAATTTTCTATATTCTATCAATATAATTAAGATTTACTTACGATTGCATTTTTTTTCCTGTCAAAGATGAAAAAGTCATTAATCAATGCTTAGAGCCCGTATGATAAATGGTTTACTTAATATTGGAAACAAATAAATGGTGGAAAATATAGATTTTGTAAATAGTTTTGTGAGAATGATGCCACCACGTAGTTGTGTTTCATCTAAAATGAACATATGAAGTTTAATAACAAGTATAAGAAAGCAAAATATTTTCTTTTTTAAACAAGGTTATTATTTTTCTATCACGTTTTATAACAAACACAGACATGTGAGTAGGAAAGTGGTGAAAAATTTTTAAGTATTTCTCCTAACTCAATTTTCTGAGAATCAAACAACAGATGGCAATTATAAGCGTTTCTGTTCAGCGACATTATGAAGTAATTAATTCTCCTTTCCGTTTTCTTTTTCTGAAGTGAAATGTATTTTTTTTTTATCTTGCATTGGTTATACATTTTATAATGCTTCAATTTTGAAAGGATTTAACAATATTCCTTAAAAAATAAATGTCAAAATCCAATTTAGTACACTACTTTGCGTTGTAAAACAAAATGACACCATATTGTTCCAATAGGGTTGCATTTAAATAAGGTCTGGAAAAGAAGCTTTAATACAAGGGTTGCCAATTTGGTGCATCTATGCCGCTTATTTTAAGACATTCTATTTTCTGTTCCCAAGGCAGAGTAACAATAGGATCCAAC
>BMAW01069890.1:31480-109470 GCA_019974015.1 Nephila pilipes
CCCGAAAATGTCTGAAACAACAAAACACGCTTTATAATTTAAATACTATACTTAAAATTGGGAAGATATGATAGCATTGTTAATAAAGTGATTAATCAATTCCAAAAAAAAAAAAATCTTCCAATGATATTAAAACATTTTACGTGTATTACACATAATATTTTTATAGAAACCGCTCCAGAGTCCAAAATTTGTATCTGTAAATATTAATCGTTCTAGTTAAGTACTGCTTTCTTCCCTTATGTCTCTCTTTAAGCAAAAGTCATTTTAATAAGAAACGAAGGAAAAATAAAAGTGAAAATAATCTGATAACCACGAAATTTTATTTGCAAATTTTCAAATCTCGATGCAGTAGCTTTTTAAATTTTCGTTCTTAATGAACATTCATTTTTGCGAAAACAAGAGTTTATGCTTTCGGAAAGGAGACTTATTAAATGTCTAACAATTCTTAGCAGCTTTCGTGTCCTATTTGGTTTGTAAACGTTTCCTGTGAGAAATAGTTATTAATAGCATTTTGAGATGTACTCGAAACCTTTACATATAAAGGAATTACTTCAAACTATCTTAAATAGTTGGGAAACATAAGGTAATTTAGTCATATTTAGCCGCAAACCATCCCTTTGATCGTGCAGACATAGATTTGTAAGGTAGAAATAGCTGCAGAAAAAGACAGATTGCAAAATGCAGACTTTGAAAGACAAAATCATATAGATTCGAGACTGGGTCGATTGATTAAACTACAGCATCATCATTGTTCACCATACTACATAATAGAACTCTTCCTTTACAGCATGTGGTACCTTTTCTTAGTTCCCAATGCTAAGTTGAGATAAAATTACATTGAACTGGCTTCTTAAAATGATTCATTTTCAACTCCACGTTTGGATAAAAAAAAGCCATCGATTGCTATTCATTGTTCTTTTTGAAGCATATCAACATCATAAGCTTATCTTCTATTTTGGTTCAAATAGCCATGGCATACGAGTATAGAATATGTGCTGCCAGGTTACCAAGTATAATTGCTCAGCAAAGATACACAGTCATATCTGTTCAGATAGAGAGTGATGCTGAATTCTATTACAATGAATCTCACCTAGAATTATTTGCCATTCAAACAACTGAACAATTAGTAGATGACGTCTATTAATCTTCACGCGCGTGTACCCCTTACAGCAACATAATTGATTAGTTTATTCAACGTCGCCCTAGAAGCAATACAAGGGCTATTGACGATGAGCCTCGTAATTTTAAACTTCGGTCAAGTGACGAGAGATACTTGAGCTGGTACCTTCTTACACCAGTGTGAAAATTTGAGCGTATTTCCCACATATGCTTTATGAATTTTTTAAGAGTACAGTTTGTAAAACTTTGTTGTAGTAGGTTAAGCGCTAATAACTGATCTTTATTCAAGAAAATGTTATTTAAATTATAAAATTTTTCCTTTATTTAAAGTTTTGAAAAAAATGTAAATAAAAATTATAAAACAATGTAAAGCGACTAAAGAATTATTGAAAAGACATGAAAATAAAATAGATGAAACTACAAATAATTTTGCCAAAAAATTTACAATTGTGATAAAAAAAAAGGAAGTAAAACATAATATGGAAGGGAAAAAAACCGAATTTAAATTTCGATATAAAAAAAGAAATTAATCTTTATAATCACTGAATCCCACTGTTGCAGTTTGAGTAAACGTGTTTAGAATGTCCCAAACATATAATTTTTTGACATATCTCAAAGATGAACCTTGTAATTCTAGTACGCTTGTCTTTTCGACGCGGCATATATCATTTATTCCTTGAAACCACATTATTTATTCCTTTTGCAACACCTAGATTTTCGATTCTTTATAATTCTTTAAGTTTAGTTCACTTCACTGCGACGTAGGCTCTCTTCTGTTTACTTTCTCTTTTACAAAGATATTGGCAAGCTATCACAAGCTCTTTATAAGTAGTTTTTCTTAGTTGATGATCGTAAATAATTTTAGAAATATGTCAAAAACTCATCCTAACTGCCACGTGTATCTCTAAAATGCAAATAGAGGCTATGCGAACCTAATTATTATCTCGAAATTCAGACAAGAACTGAATGTAAGTCAAAGCACTCGCTGGCCCAAATATATTAAACAGAATTCTACTGGAGTATATTTGTATATCATACTTACGCATGTTTGCTTGAAGGTTAATGAGTTTTGGAATGTTTTTTTCATGTTTCGACATCTTCATTTATCAATGTTACATTGTTCATTCCTACTCGTATAGTTTAGTGTAACCCGTGTCGCTTTACAAATTATTTTTTTAACCGGAAAGTCCGTCATATATCTCGCCAGTGAACACGTGTTTTTCCATATTCTAGATTTAAATATCTTAAGATACATCGAAATTCTCGAAAAGCTGTTGAGGAATGTCAGACAAGAAAATAATGCATAATTATTCGATATAAGGAATCCAGGAAAAGGTTTCACTAAATCCTGATGACAACATTCAAAAGGTAATGGCGTGAAATTGCTTCAGTCGACGAAATTTAAATTGCCAAGGTTTTATTAGTTAAGTATGCGTTTTATGGATGTTTGATTTGAACGAGAACAAACATTTTGTGTGATCATAATGCTTTTATTCTTATAAAATGTGTTTTTGTTTTATATTAATTATTATATCACATCTCTTATTATTTTATTTACTTATTGTACTTTGAAGATTTTATTTTTTTTTAGTATCTCGGAATAACACCATCGATTGAAATACGGATTAGTTTTCAGCCTTGGTGACGGAAGCACTTGTTGACTAAACATAACCAAATGTGGCAGCCCTCAATTTTCTTGTGAAACACGGCCGTTGTATATGTCAACCTAAACATATTTCCTACTCCATCGCCCATTTAGCACGCGATTTGGTGATTTTCCACATCGCGCTAAGGATTACGTTACCTGTTTGCCAACTAGGTCTTCAGGAGTTTGTAAAAGTTCATTATCTGGCATGCTCATTTTCTAGCATGTCAGAGCCTCTATACTCATTTACAACTGATCGGCAACCACATATCAAAAACGTATGTAATTCCAATTTTAAAAGGAAATGGAGTAAAATTCATCACGGAACAAAATCTGATGAATTAGCACTTTCCGTCCAGCCACTACATTTTTTTTTTATTTATTTTGCGAATTTACTTGGTGTTAAAAAGCGACTTTATCCCTTGGAATTTCTTATTCATTTGTAATATTTTTTTCAATAGCTTTTTTATGTCATTTTCAAGAAAGCTTATGAAAGTAAACAAAGGGAATTCGGAAAAATAATTATTGTATGCAAAAGCTATTACGAAAGAATTCAGCCAATGTACCAGTTTGACGTCAGAATTACAAGATATAATTTGATCGAGAAGGCATGGATTATTTAATATGCTCAGTTAGAGACCAGAAATAAAATTTACAACACCGGTAAATAACGAACATGGGTTTTCTTTCAAACTTCACACTTTGCGTAACAAAATTTTTTATACCTTAAGTTCTAAGAGCAAAAGGGAACGTTGGGTCAAATTGAATTTATTCAATAATTACTTCTAATAACTTATTTTATTATTTAACGTTTTTTAAATTTATCATCTAAAATAAATACGTGTAAAAATTTTAGCTCGATAAAGAAATTGCAATTGGTGAACATTTGGCGACATGGCGAGAAACTTGGTATAAAATTTAATTCTTTAAATAATTCGTTTTAATCATTTTAGTATTAAATTATCATTGATTATAGAGAATTAGTTAAAAATGTGATAGTAAACTATAATTTAATGGTTAATATGTTATAATTTAATTATAATCAATTAATTTTAATTCATTATAGTTAAATTATCCGATTTGCATCCAAAACAATCGTGTATAGAAAATTTCAGCTCAAATAAGAGCTTTAAAATGTGTGACAAAAGTTCTTAAAGTTTTGACCCAGACTTAAAATTTCAGTAGAAGAAAAGCCATTAATAATTAGTTTTAATATTATTTTTTTCAATTGTGAATTGAAAAAGACCAATTAAAAATTTAACTGATGCAATATACGCCAGGAATGGAGCAGTTTTCTATAGCCAAGAAGGCGTTTCATGTCGAATTACATCCATACCAGGTTAGCCTACTTTACCTTAGTGCCAATTTTGGCGATTTTTTTTTAGTTTTATAGTAGCTCAGCATTACACTTCTATCATGCATAAAAACTACGTGCTCTTCCATTAGCTGGTACTAGATAAAAACCGCCAGTTTTAAAAGATCATGACATGATATAACATATATATGAGCTAACGAAAAAATAAAAGGACGCTCGAGCGCATACTGCATTTAAGCCATAAAATGAAGTACATCGATATATCTCACGCGATTCAAAACGGAATTTAATCGGAATTTCCCCCCCCCCCCCTTTAAGATAGATATTCTCACGGGACCAAACGCGAATCCTACCGGATTTTATGATATTAAATCGTATTTGTAAGCAAATATTTTTTAATACAACCGTTTTAAAATTGTCAGCAATGTAAAAGTTGTCATTTGAAACACATTATGTCAAATTTGTCAGGTAGAAAAGACATGACGCGGAAGAAAATGTTTGATACCGCATTTCAGAAATTTTTCAATGAAGTTCTTGAAAAGCAAAATAAAGTAAGATTTACAAGGAATATAATTTTAAAATTTAAGGAAAAAACTTTGCTTTTCCTTTTCCTGTTACTAAAAAATGGTTCAACTTGGCTTAGAAGCAGTGTACGCTTGAAATACAAGTTCGTTTTTTCAACAACTAAATTTGTGCGGCACTTGAGCGTAACATCGCAATTGGTGAAAATGTAGTTTAGCGTAACTACTTGGCGAGATTTGAAAAATCGCCAAATTTGGCGATTTTTATGGCGGAGCCTGAAGCCTTATTCGAAAGGGTTGCCACGGCTAAAGCCACCTCAGTTAAGAGAAAGCATGGTAGCCACAATGGGCAAAATATCGCCAAACAATTCCTGTCGCCAAGTGGTTACGCTAAACTACATTCCAACCAGGAAATTTATCAAGAAAAGCCAAAATTTTAAATAAAATAGGAGGTTAGCCTATATTTGACGTGCCCTTGATTCTTTCCAAGTTGTGATCGCGGTTGATCGCCAAGCTGGGCGATGTTGTTTTATTTATGGGAACGTCTATAGTTTTTTTTTGGAAACCCAATCGTGATTCTAATTGGCTTAGATTTTTGCTTTAATTTTTAATGTTCAACGGTATATGTAATTTCAGAAGTCGGAACAACTTCGCTATATGCCCGAAAGCTACCATTTTGTTTTTTTGGCCACCAGTCATTTCTCGCCAAATAGCTGGTTGAATGGTCATCATGTTAACAATAATCGCCCAACTTGGCGAAAAAAAAACCGAAGGTTGGCGGTCGGGCATATACCGAAGTAGAGCTATGTTACTTCTATGTTGGATGATGGTTGGTAAGGTTAATTTTGCTTCTGGACCTGAAAATGGGCTAATAATATATTTAAAATAAATTTAAGCAATATCTAACTGCTGTTAGAGAATTCTGTGTATCTCAAAGTGAGGATATTCAAGCTAAATAAGGTGAGTCGATTATTTTCCTTTTTTTTTCTGTGTTACTCCTTTAATTTTTGTTTCAATTCAAAATGCTTTTTATTGGGTTTATTAATTTTGCTTATATTGTGTTCATTGCAATTTTATTATGTTTTTGTGGCCATTCCTGTTTGCACGGTGTTCCGCGCGAACAGGAATGGCACCAAACAAAAATCGCCAATTTCGCCAAGGGGCACCCTCAAATATATTTTTACCAAATGGTGTTTTCCGGTGTTATATTTAATCAGAACAGATGATTTTTTTTTATTCACTCTTCTACAAAATTTATGGGAACAACTTCGCTATATGCCCGAAAGTCGCCATTTTGTATTTTTGGCGACCAGTCATTTCTCGCCAAATAGCTGGTTGAATGGTCGCCATGTTAACAATAATCGCCCAACTTGGCGAAAAAAAACGAAGGTTGGCGGTCGGGCATATACCGAAGTACAGCCAATTTATGTATAAAGAATGCAAGTACATTTGTATGAAAATTTAAGCTGTATATATTAGTGCGTGTCCACTTTATGAATCTAGGAATGGATCCAAAATATTAAACTTATACTAATTTTTCGTATCTAAGATCTTACTAATTTTCACTTAAATATGTACGATTAATTTCTTAGTTTAACCAAAGTGAATCATTGCCTACATGCAGTATAGGCCCGGATGGGTTAAAAGTTTAAAGTCGGGAATAGGGTGTCCCTTAAGCGATTGGGAACTTTTGGGGCTATAATGTTTTAAACGTGGTGATTTGTTATGGTAACCCTGAAAATACTCAATGCTTAAGTCACGCACGTTTGAAACCTATCCAGGAAGTCACTAAGTTTCGTTGCCAATTGCCTAGAGGACACCCTATTCTTGACTTTAACCGGGTTAAAATGCACTTTAGTCCCATCACGTGGATCGCATTTAAGAATTGCCAAATTTGTAATTTTTTTAGTGACGTCAACAAGTTTACCGAAACGAGTCATTATGTAACATTTAGCGAATTATCATCTAACAATCTTTCGACGGCAAATGTTTGGGCTAAATTGCATTACAACCACCCAGATTCCATTCTCTTTTTTTTTTTTTTCGATATCTTAATATATTTGTTGAGATTATAATGGGTACGTAAACATTGAATAAATTAACTCTAATAAATAAAAATGACATCAATACGCATGTGTACTTCCTCTGGTTGGAATGCAGTGTATCCCAACTACCCTTGGTGACGAGATTTTTTGGCGATATTTCGCAAAATTTGGCTACGCTGTTTTCACTGCAGTATAAGGCTATAGATATTGTGACTCTTATGGTTTTCGCTAATTTTGGCGTTTGTAAAATCTTGCCAAGTGGCTGAGCTGAGTTGCATTTTCACTACTTCATCTGATCCAGAACCATTTATGTCATTTATGCTTTTGCGATTTCGATTTTAGCATAACCTAATAGCTAAGTTTAATTTTAGTTTTGGATGAATTTTTTTTAATTGGAAGTATATATGAAAAGATATACTGTATGCTCTGGATGGCAACATTTTACTTTTTACTAGCGTTAAAGCTTTTTTATGTAAATTTTTGATACTTTTTCATTAGCCAGATTCCAGTAAGAGCTGCTAAGCTTAAAATTTGGCACATTATCGCCTAAATGTGAACAAGAAAAAAAATTGACGGTTAACTATCGATATAAATTATAGGAAAATATCTCATCTCTGCAGATGATCTTTTAAAACTGGCGGTTTTTATCTAGTACCAGCTAATGGAAGAGCACTTAGTTTTTATGAATGATAGTAAGTGTAA
The DNA here is from genome assembly GCA_019974015.1 of Nephila pilipes. Taxonomy (NCBI): domain Eukaryota; kingdom Metazoa; phylum Arthropoda; class Arachnida; order Araneae; family Nephilidae; genus Nephila; species Nephila pilipes. Next base: position 38,831 of record BMAW01069890.1, read on the forward strand.
TGCTGAGCTACTATAAAACTAAAAAAAAAAAAAATCGCCAAAATTGGCTCTAAGGTAAAGTAGTATTTTTTTTGTACGTAAATGTTTTTTAAGGCTCCCGTCTACCGGCCATTTTGATTTCATCAGCTTAATGTTAATCCTATGGAATTTCGACTTTAATTCTCACATCTTTATTATTTGATATATTTGAATGCAATAAAATGCATCTGAAAGAGCAAAAAATAATGAATGCTTCTGTGGAATTACTTTTTTCCTCCGATTTTTAAAAATATTTGAAAATATTCTTTAAAGTCCCGAAAACTCAAAAACGAATAATTAAAATAAGAATAAAAATATTCTTAAAAATCTTAGGAAAAAAAATAATTCCACAGAAGCATTCGTTATTTTTTGCTCTTTCAGATGCATTTTATTGCATTCAAATATATCAAATAATAAAGATGTGAGAATTAAAATCATAATTCCATTTTTAATTACTTTTTACGACATAATATGTACAATAGCTAGACAATCATGATGATTGTAATTTGGCATCAAAAGTTTCATCAACAATAAATGCAAAATGACGGCAATCCTATTATATGCTGTGCCTTATATGTAAATGCTTTGTTAAATTTTTATTTTTGAAATTAATTATATTTTTTACTTGTCACATGCTTTGGCAAAAGCTTTTCGCAATGGCTCTGTTTATACGGTTGAAGTATTCACTACGTATTTACTACGGGTTTATTTGAAGAAAACTGAGTGAAGGAAAAGCAGAGCAAAATTCTTTAATTTTACTCAGTCGCTTTTGAGAGATAAAGCCTTAAGAATGCAATTATTTGAATACAAGCACATGGAGAGGGCCTTAGTATAAATTGACGAATTCGTTCGAGTATTTCACAGGCTCTCTGCATATTTTCTTTCTGGTTTTATGGAAATAACAAAATACAAAATTTATATTTTGCTTTTAAGAAAAAGAATAATTTATAAAAAATCATCGTTTTTTCCATAAAATTTAGAAATTTTGGTACTTTTCCATTTCACCGGTGCAAGCAATAAAGTCGTCAAAAAGGATGCATCCGATGCCAAATGGAATATGTGTTTACTGTGTGTTATCGCCAATAAAGTCTGCTTCGCGAGAGTTGTGACGGTGAAATGGAAAAGTACTGAAACTTTTATACATTTGGCATATATTGAAAAAGCAATTCAATGAAAATTTATATTTACAACAAATATGAAATTCAATTTTGAATTTTTGGTACTTTTCTACTTCGCCGGCGAAAATCTCGCCAAGCAGACTTTATTGGTTACAACACACACTAAGCACATATTCCTTTTGGCTTCGGTTGTATCATTTTTGACGACTTTATTGCTTGCTCCGGGAAAATGGAAAATTACCGAATTTTTATTATTAGTGTAAAATTATCGATTTAGTTGTAAAAAGCTGATTTTCTCCAAGGCTCTTGTAATTTTCATACGCTGACATATTTTTATAAATGAATAATTGTTACGAAATTAAACAAACAATAATTAAATTATGGTACTTGTTTGTTATAGCGGCGCCCGTCAAATTACGATTATTCAAAGTCGGCGCCAAACTCATGAAGAATATCTTTTGGTACAACCTACTTGGCGATATTTCTTAGTCATTTGGCGATTAATCATCGGGCGCCGCTATAATAAATAAGTACCTAAAATATTTGCAGATTGATACATATGAATTTAATTTTAACGTTTAATATCAAACTAAATTTAACAAAATTGTTTTTCGCTGTCAATTTGAGAATTAAAAATTCACACAATTATAGCCTTTCTCCTGTTTCACAGACTCTTGAGAAATGGCACCTTGGTGGGATAGCTGCCCAGCCGCATACTGAGAAAGTTAACTGGGATGATGATGATTTAAGTGATGATGATGATGAACAAGAAAATTGTGACTCCTGCGGAAAACCCTTTTCATCTGAAGACGATTCCGTCCAAGATGAAAAAAAGAAGCAGCAACATTCAGAACCTTCAAAAGGTAAATAAGTAACTACATAAGAAAATTCTGAAAACGATTTTATTTATTACAGGGACATTATGTTGGATATATCACACAGGTCCATTGTGCATTTCTGTTGCTTTTGAAAATCATAATTTTTGTAAGGAAATGTGTTAAATAATATAACACATCAATCAATAACTCCCGAGACTAACCCAAAGATGGCGCTCGTAGTAAACCAGTAACCAGATATTTCTAGAGTACTAACCTTTGCTTGAAACGTGTCAAAATTTAAGTCGATCGGACCAGAAACAGCTGAGTTATCGAGGTTGGAGTATAATGAAAGATCGTAAAGTGATGCTCCGTGAGATTGCTCAGATGACACCGATATCATATGGAAGTGTATTTACTATCCTTCATGAAAAATTCAGCATGAAAAAGGTTTTTTCCAAGTGGGTGCCGCGATTGCTTTCGATGGAACAAAAACAGCAACGAGTCGATGATTCAGAAAGCTGTTTATCGCTATTTACTCGCAACAAAAAAGATTTCTTGCGAAAAAAAGAAAGAATTTTTTTTGAAAAAAAAAAAAAAAAAAAAAAAAAATTGGAAAAGCGTTGGATCGATTGTATCACCCTAAAGGTGATTAACAAAAGAAGTTATGTTGATGAATAAAAAAAAATTTGCAAAAAAAATGTTGTTTTCAATGTTAGTCTCAGGAGTTATTGATTGATGTGTTATATATGACGAATGACAGTGTCACCCATAGCAATCACAAAATGTAAAGAAGCAAAATAAGCTGTATTAGATAAATTGAGGGATGTAGGAAGAAGAGGAGTGCGTATGAAAATTTTCTTTTATACTTTATACTTTTTCCAATTTTTCAGAAGTGAAGAATTTCTGACTGCAGCAAACGGTGTTTCTTTCATTATTCTAAGACTAACCGTGTAATACGTGTTGCTCTTATACACAGTGATGCAGGCTTTCGCTGCTGCTACGGTTCTTGTTTATTTTTTGCGTGCGCTAATATACAAAGCATCCTATCAAGCCAGATAAAGAAATTTAACCGTAAAGAAGACTGCTACTTGAACGATTGCACAACATGTAATTCGAAGGAAGTATGGTAACTCAGTTTATGTAGACTGAGGAAGGTAATGTTCTAAATGTTATTCCTCTACCCTGTAGAATCTTTCATGCTTGTGCTACGTAAAAATGCTTCAAAATGTGTATTGTTTTTAAACACTTGGCGCATACTTGAAAAAGTATTGTTTTTTTTAATAAGGAAACTTTAATTTAATTTGAATAAAGGTGAAACAGTTCAAAAATCATTACTTTATGCTTCTTCATTACTTTGGTATATCAGAAACTATGAATGAGATCAAAGTATTACAGATAATTTCCTACTTGAAAGTTTCCTTATCTGATTTACACTTTAATTATGAAAAGGTATTTGATTTAGTTAACATTGGAAACTTTTATTACAAATATCTCATTTAGTAGACGACTGTGTCTAAGAAAGAAATACAGGGATCACAGGGCATCCATGAATTTTAAAGAATACTTCACATTCTGTGAAGCAAAAGTGTTTGAAAACTTTCAACTATACTTAGTTAACACAAACCTTTCCAAAAGAAAAGTTTATCTTAAAATATCTAGCGTTGTAGAATTAAACTACTTTAAAATACTGATGTGACTGAATTTTTTTTTTTTTTTTAAATCCATAGATAAAAAAATGAATGCATATTTAAGAGTTTTGAATGTTAATACCTCACATCTTCCATTTACAATAGTTATATCAACAATAATTAAGCAAAATAATAAATACTTTAAACAAAATTAATTATCTTATTTTGTTTTTATAAGTCATTTATTGAAATGAAATATTTACACTTGCAAGAGTAAGTACAAAATTTTATAAGAAATAAACATAACATACAAGATTTGTTGTTAGGCACAAAGTAAATGTATATATCCTCATCAAAATATAACTCTACGAATATGAAAATTTTAAAATGAAGTAGTTTGTATTATGTTATAATTATTTTCTCTACTGTGTACTAATTCCAAATTTTAAATTCATTCCAATTTAAAATTTATTTAGTATTATTTAAACTTTAAGAATAAATTATGTAGATTATAACTTGGTATTTTATACATATTTCTGTAAACTGGTATTGATTTGACATTAAAATTTGTGTATTTAATTGGTTAATACACTCTTTTGTTTTAAAGAAAATTCTATCTTTTGAAAATTTTATTTACAATATTATGTATTTAAGCTTAAAATGTCTTATTTGTTATTTATTTTTATAAATTAATTAAAGATGAAACATACTTTACATTTTACAAATGTTTATTTACAATATTCTGTTGTTAAGCTTAAAATGTGTCTGGTTTGTAATTTATATTTATAAACAAAATTATCCAGAAAGAAGTTGTAATTTCTTTGCTCCTGTTGACAATTCTGTCATATGACTGAAATACATGAAAGTTCGGTTAAAGTCGGGAATAGGGCGCCCTCTTAGCGATTGGCGACTTTTGGGAGCGTTGACAACTCTTAAGAGCGATAATGATCTAAGCATGGAGATTTAGATTATGGTAACTCTAGGCATACTGAATGCTTTAAGTCACGCAAGTTTGGCGACCTATCTCGTAAGTTGTCAAGTTTTGTCGCCAATGGAGTAGGGAACATCCTATTCTCGACTTTAACTGAAAATTCATCTTATTCATGGAATAATGGGAAATATTGAAAATAATATTGCTTTGAAGTTTTGTTCAGTGAGAAATACCCTTCAATTTTTAAACTGTATATAGTTTACGTAGTGTGCTCATTTAAAATTATGAAATAAGGATCAAGCCTCGTAATAATTTCAATTCTATATGTTTCACGAGCCCTTATTGCGTCATTATTTAAATATATCTAGTTCACCTACCATTGTGTTTTCATTATTTTAAAATTATGTATGGATCACACATCCATTTTAAGGTGATAATATTTAAAAAGTATCTAAATAATCATCTAATTATTCAAAATTTATGTATAAATAATACATTGGTAATTTAATTTTAGGCCAATGCAAATACATCTTTCCAGTGTGCAATAAATGTGATTTTGGATGGAGATTTGATTCGAAGAAGAAATTATTCTGTCCGCAACATAGAAGAGTAACTACGGATAAATAATTTCCTTTGTTTCTGAAAAAAATATAGTCAAACAGATTTTCATTTTGAACACAAAGTTGAATTGTATTAATCATTTTTTTCAATTTTGAGAAATCTTTTATTTTAAAATTAATCAGTAAATGTAAGTCTTATAATTTTGTTTACCAAATTTAATTTTACATAATGAGTTTCAATAACTGGAATATGAAAATAAGTCTTCAATCTCTTTCTCTGTCTCTTTCTCTCTGTCTCTCAGTTCACTTTCATATTTATTACTATATATTCACTTCCTTTTCGAAATATATTATATCATTTATAAGATGTAGATAAATATTGTTTCTCATTAAAGAAATACTTTATTCGATAAATAAATCAATGCTATATTAAAAGCATTTCAAGTACAAGTGAATATATTTAGATTCAGTATTAACAAGAAAGGAGTTCATAATACAATTTAAATCACCCAGAGGGCATATTTCTGATTAAATTTTATTTTTTTTTTTTTCCATTATGGACTAGATATGCTTGCCTAATTAAATTTTCCTAGCTACATTGGCAGAACACATGTATACTAACGTTACGATGGTTAATAAGTCATCTATGACTTATAGTATGAAAATACGGTAAAAAATAAAAGAAATCGGAAAAACATTAATTATGCATATCAGTACTTTAAGTTTATAATAAATACATTCCTACAATAAAAGATAAAATGCGTATAATACATAAAAAACATACAACACATTAAATATATACAATACATAAATACATACAATACATCAACTACTTACAATACATAAAATACTTACAATATAAATACACACAATACATTAAAATATATACTATACACACAACACATAAAATACATATAATACACATAATATAAATACATACATACAATGCATACAATATAAATACATACATACAATACACATAATGTAAATACATACATACAATGCATACAATATAAATACATACATACAATACACATAATATAAATATATACATACAATGCATACAATATAAATACATACATACAATAAACATTTTATAAGTAGACACTTTTTATAAGAAGAATAGAAAATAATTTGACAGATACTTGTCTCTTTTGTAAGATTGATGTATATATATCACTCGCGATGGAAACATTTACAATTTTAATATGTTCTCAAGATACTCAACAAATATTTTGGTATTAATTGTATTCTTCAGCTGTTTCGCTTGAAAAGGTGCTTTTCCCCAATATAAGTTTCTGAAATAGTAATGATTTAAATATGGCATGATTTTATTCCGTGAGATAATTTTCTCAGAGAATACATATATTTTCTGTTACTAGCTGGTATATCCTTTCTTCTCGTAGGTGACCTCCAGTATTGAGCTTGTATTAAACAAAAAAATTGTATATATCCCCCACGTGAAGCAGAAGGGGAAATTGAAACAATTCTATATTTAACAATTTTCTGAGTCTCGTTTTTTTCCATATAGAATACCAACAGATTCCTCAGTGTATTTACAAGTCTTCTAATTAAGCCTGAACAATCTATCATCTATGACAGCAAGAATAAATATTATCAACAATCATTGCGCGTAAAACATAAAATTGTTACAAATACAAGAAAAGTCTACAACTGTCTTCGGCGTCAGTACAGCAGTTTTTAATTGCAAATTTTAACCGTATGAATATGACCGTATTGTACATAATTCGAGATAAAAACCAACGTTTTTATATGGTGGCAAAGTTTATTAAAAAAATTATCGAAATATTAGTTAAAACTTGTCGCAAATGTCTAAATATTGCATTGTTAGGTGAGTAAGAACAGTTCCCAAAATTTCAGAGATCTAGCTTGACGGAAAGTTGGTTAAATTAAGGATAGAAAATTTGATGACACACTAATACACACACAGACAGACACACACCAAATGAAATACATAAAAGCGTTAAAACTAACTAAAATTAATTAATTCATCCGGTAAATTGAATGGTTGGAATGCAGTTTAACCCAACCACCCTTGGCGACGAGAATTATTTGGCAGTATTTTGTAAAATGTGGCTTCCCTGGTCCTTTTTACGTACTTAACGATCAGCTAAGAAAAATCGCCAAGTATAGTGCCAGTTTTTGAAATCGCGCCAAGTGGTTGGGCTAAACTGCATTATTAAAAAAAACATTAGTTAAAACTTGTCCAAAATGTCTATATATAGCATTGTTAGGCGAGTAAAAACGATTTCCAAAGTTTCAGAGCTCTAGCTTGACGGGAAGTTGGTTAAATTAACGATCGAAAATTTGATGACACACACACACCAAGTGAAATACATAAAAACGTTTTAATAATTCGAAATAAAAACCAACGTTTTTAAAAACAACGTTTTTATATGGTGGCAAAGTTTATTAAAAAAATTATTAAAATATTAGTTAAAACTGGTCGCAAATATCTAAATATTGCATTATTAGGCAAATAAGAACGGTTCCCGAAATTTCAGAGCTCTAGCTTGGTGTGAAGTTGGTTAAATTAACAATAGACAATTTGATGACACACTGATACACATACATACAGACACACACCAAGTGAAATACATAACAACGTTAAAACTAATTAAAATTAATTAATCCGGTAAATTAAATGGTTGGAATACAGTTTAGTCAAACCACTCTTGGCGACAAGAATTATTTGGCAGTATTTTGCCAAATGTGGCTACACTGGTCCGTTTTACGGACTTAACGTTCAGCCAAAAAAAAAAAAAAAATTCGAAAAGTTTGGCTATTTTTAAAATTGCGCCAAGTGATTGGGCTGAACTGCATTATTTAAAAAAATATATGAGTTAAAACTTGTCGCAAACGTCTAAATATTGCATTGTTAGGCGAGTACGAACGATTCCCAAAATTTCAAAGCTCTAACTTGATGGGAAGTTGGATAAATTTACGATCGAAAATTTGATGACACACACATACACACAAGTGAAATTCAGAAAAACGTTGTAAAATACTTATATACAACTCAATTAACGTATAAAATAAAGGCTTTAGTATATTTTATATTAAGTTGAGAAACATTACTCGCAGAGGTGATAATTTTGAATAATTATGCAACAGGTAGCGCATTTCATTCATAGAAAGAGAGAAAAGATACAATTATTTCAGAACAAAATAACAAATACATTGATTGAAAATGTTTTAAATTCACATTTTTATTCAGACATTACTTGCTTAAATTGTTTAATGCAGTGTATTTACAAAAAAATAACCCACATTTGATGAGCTACTATTACAAAACTCAAGAAATTAGATATTTTCGGTCAAAATAAACTAAAAATAATACTTCATAGCTCATAAAATTCTAAGTATTCAAAGTAACCACTATCACAAACACTAGTTATGTTAATTGTTATTAACACCGCAATATGAAGTCTATTGGCGACGGTCCACGTAATTCGGAATATTGAACAAGTGGCGAAAATGATACTTGAATTGGAACTTCTCTCTCCAGAATTCCACACCAACCATTGGAAGAACTCTAGATCTCGACAGATTTAATGCTAATCTGCATCGCTAATCAGAGGGCATTTAAACCATCAGGGTTTAAACACAGTAGTTGATGATACGCTGGCCGAGAGTCTTGGACTATGACAACTAGGCTGCTGTGGTTAATACACACAAAGACGAATGATATTTAATTGATAGCAGAACTCATCCCACATATGTTACAGCATGTTCAGTGTAACAGTTTGAACAGCTGCATTTATTGTTTATAATCAGTGGTTACAAGAAACTATAATTAAACTCTATTCGTGCTGCTTTTCTTTGAGGCTATTTAATGTATAAAAGTGTTTTTTAGCCACTAGTGTCTAATGTTTAATTAAAAGACGAATAGCTGCATTCATTAATCCATGATAAGTATAATGCTTGTCATGCTGTGGGAACAGTAGTGGGAGCTCTATTATGGATAGGATATCGCTCATGTTTTTGGCTGTGTTTGCACTGAATATATATAACTTTATATTACTTGAAATGTTGTTTTCTTAATTAATCTATCCAAAAAACTTATAAAGGCTTTAATTTTGTAACAACAGCTCATCAAATTTCGAAAAATCTTTTTTGTAAAGCTCTTCCATTATTAAACGTGACTATATATAAATTCTTCTTAAGTTTATAAGCTTATGATATTTTTGTTGTCCAGTACTTGGGAAATCTATCCTGGGTTTTTGTTCGATAAAGCCATGCTTAAAATTTCGTCAAATCATTTCTGAAAATATTTGTGACATATTCGTTGTACCGGTTCTGTGTAGATCTGAAAGGTTTTCAGCCTATTCATCTCTTACTCTCAAATCAATATTACACTTTTAAGAAAAACATTCACCTTCGTGATCACAACAGGTAGCCGAGAGGAATTATTCCACTAACCTCAGTGCCTTTTGTTTCTCATTCCCCACTTTACTCCAAGCATCATTTTTATCACTTTCCGCTTGCGCCCTCTAGGGGCATGATGAAATACTTCTAGGGATATTCCAGAAACAAAATTACTATAATGAACTTTGGAGGATATTGAACGAAGATTTGAATTCAAAAATGTTCGGAGTATATAAGTATTATTAAATTGATGGAAAGAGCCTTTTGATAGTACATGTGCTGCGGTTCGCCAGTAGGCAGATCATTCACCGATTGTGGGGACCACCAAAATGATTCTACCGGTGCCGCGAAGCGTTCATCACCAAAGGCAGCAACCCTGGCGATGAACTCCCTTCACTTATAAGAACTGACTCTCTTTCTCTTTTCCGACTTGCGCTGTAACTTGATGCTAGCTCGGAGCTGGTGACTCCAAATAAATAACAATTATATCTAAATATCTGTATGAATCTGAAAGCTAAGAGAACATTCATTGCAATCAGGAATAAACAGTCTTCTTCAAGTCTCAAGCGGAAAACCAGACTTCCTTTCAAACAGGAAAGTTTTCGTGCAAATTTGTGTATTAAATGACGTCGTAAACGTAACATCTTTCGAAAAATAATGCTATTTTTTATTTTTCGCATTAATTCTAGAGCAAGACAATATTTTATTATAAAAGTTGAAAGAATTTACCAAGGGGTAAGGAAAAGTAAGGTCTTTTACTAAGGCAAACTCGAAAAAAAAATTCTTGCTTATAAAACTTCTAAAATAACCTTAAAATAGGAGTAAGAGCCTTTCTGAATTGGTGTACCAAAAATGTGGTTGTTGTCGTCCTAAAATAAGCAAAAAATTAGCCTTGCTCATTCTAACCAAAACACACACAAAAATTTAGCTTTGCCGTTATATCGTGATAGTGAGAATCTCGTACCTCAAATTATAATTGTTTACCTGCTCCCTGTGATTGAAGCTTTATTTGAACTGAAAAGATGTGAATATAAAGGTTGTCTTAAAATAAACGAAAGTAATTTTGTGTATTTTAATTAAAATCTACACGTTTTTGCTCTCCTACTTCACTATGAGTATTGCAAATTTATATCTCAAGTTATAAATGATATCTCTAATTAAATATTTATTTGAAACGGAGTGCGAGTATCAAATGAGATTGTGAAGTCTCAAATTGTCAGATACGGCAGTTAGAATCTAATACTGATCAATTTTCCTCATTACGAAGCATAAATGAGAAGAACTTAAGTTAAAACATACTTAACCTTCTTTTACTCTTATCCCGTGACAGTTATTGTTACTGTAACTGTGAAGTTAAATACAATACAAATACCATCGAAGTATACTGGATCAAACGCGCAATAATTTTGTCATTATGTGCACACTAGAACAATGCATGAGGTTTTAAATAAAATCTAGATCTCGTCAACGTAAGTAGCAAAATTCAAGGCATATAGACTATAGCCTTAGATATAAAGACTAACGCGAATTAATTATGTCTCGTTTTTAAGGTGCATAATTCGGCAGGATATGTGAGTGAGTGTGGATCGAAATGAAACTAAAACTTCGTTAACGTACTAAACTAAATCTAAGGTATAGAACTCATGTTGCATACAGAAGCTTGTGTGCACATTATTTATATTATAGCTTGTGACGTTGGGCTATTCGCGGTTTTCTCTTCACTAACCTTGGGGACTTTTAATTAAGATTGATTGCTTTTGCTAAACAACCTTAGGCCAACCAAAAATGAAACGTAAAGCTGGTAGAAATGAAGTGAATTAGGAGAGTTTAGGAAATATATAAGCTCAGACTGAAAGTCAAGATAGAGTGGTTGAAGTAGAGGTTCAGTGATTCTAGTGTTCAGCAATTGTTCCGGAGTCGGAGTTGATGTCGGAGCCAGGAATTGTTACGAGTTATAGGCTGGTTAATGTATGCTAGAAGTCAAGATAGTCTTAGTGGCAAGAGTCCGTTAGATTATTACTGGTAGATTGAGTTAAAATAGTTAAGGCATTGTCCGGGAGAGCATTTGTAATTGTTGTTATATTAGTAATCAACCTATAAATACTGTGTGTATTGTTTTAACGTCTCTTTGATTCACTTATTGGCTTTTAGTGTTAAAACATTGAGTTTAGCTACGGCACAAGAGGCAAACAGGAATGGGCTGTCGTCACAAGCTTCAAAGTGTATACTTTAGCGTGATATGTTTGCAATAAATGTGGTTCCATATCAAATTTCAATATCGTCTCATTATATTTAGACACAAAATTACTAATTTGCTTTGAGCACAATTTTATATAGGACAAAAATATGCACACGCAGGGCGTTTTGATTGATTCTGCACTTTATAAAGTTGTATTTAGAAGTATTACGAGGTTTATTTGAAATGACATCGGGGTTTTAAACCTTGGACAAGTGAGGAAAAAGACACTTGGGGTGAAATCTTCATTTCCAAACTTCCATATAATACCCAAAGGAAAATTTCGAGCGCCTACAGATTTGAAGTGAATGAGCACCGTTACAATAAGGATCTTAAGTGGCATCAGAAATCAAGCCGTCAACTTGATGGAAACAACCCTGGTGACAAATTCGTGGCCATGATCACTTGGATACAGCAGGTACACACAAATATGTTCTTAAATAAACTATATTTATATTAATATTTTAATTAATAGAAGTCGATCCATTCAGCAGATACGAGATAACTTGTATTAGACGAAACTGTTAATTATGATTTTTTTTTCTGAAATAATATTAAATATTGGCTCTCGCGGTAACGTTATTGTTAAAACAGAGATACGAAACTAAAACATGGAGCACTCACAATTCAAAGCAAACCTGTGAAAGAAGCTGACGTACGTTAAATATTAAAGACCCTCAAATCACACATGTTGGTTTAGTGTAGAAGTAGAGTGGGTATTTCAGACATCGGTCTCGACACCTAAGATTTTGCGAAGTATGTTGGTTCTGTTAATCGGACTTAGGAATTGATCAAACTTAGACTGTTGGATAACTTTCAGTAAATAAACAAAGAATCAGAGTGCATTACAGCAATCAATCATGAACATTTTATCGTGTGTTCTACTTTAAATAACAAATTCCGTGTAGACAAAAGGGGAGAAAGAAAAGCCCAATGAAACCTTCAGTCAAGGACAGCACTACTCAAACCGATGAGGTATAGTAAAGATAGAATTATTATTTATGCTTATAACGAATTTTTAGGCTTACATATTTTTAGTTCTTTTAAAACGCCATTTTGTTTCAAAATTTGTCTTCCTGATACGACGCTATCTTTTTTCCCGCTCTAGAGGTTCCGAGTTTAAAATACTGGCTTTACTGACCATTTTGGTGCAATTTCAAAAATTTTACAAAGTGGCCCTACCAAACTAGGACCAATATATCTTCAAATAAATAAAAGGTACTTACCCATTTCGTCTGCACAAGTGAGGGTTAGTTCTTATTTTGGTGGGGCCTGGCGCGCTTTAACTTTTTTTGGCGTAAAAAACAAAGAAACAAAGCGACGAATCCCCTTTTATAGATTTTTTAGGGTTATCAGAAACAAACCTGCATGGTAACCACATTGGCGATAAATCGCCAAAAAAACGGTTAAAGCGCGCCAGGCCCCACCAAAATAAGAACTAACCCAAGTGATAAAATTGCCAAAACTATACAATCGACGCCAGACGGAATATGTGTATACTGTGTGTTGTCGCCAATAAAGCCCGCTTGGCGAGATATACGCCTGCGAAATGGAAAAATATCAAATAAAATTATTAATTTGTAGTATACTTCATTAATTCCAAAACAAAGAATGCAGTTTGGTAATATTTTCAAAATGGCACCAAAGGAGGGAGTTTCAAATTCGAATCCATTACAGCAAGAAACAAAATGTTATGGAAGGGTTAAAAGAAGAAAAATTATCAAATTTGGCGATTTATCGCTAAAGCATTTTCGTCGCTACTCAGTATTATATAGTTACTTCCAAACCCACTTTTTTGATGAATTGATTGCAAATATGGCCAAGATATATACATCCGCAAACCATGTTCAAATTTTTCACCAAAACAATATATAAGGATATAGGCAAAATTTTATTTATGAAAAAATATTGCGCCAATCAAGTCGTGCACTGCATCACCTGCATAATATCATTCAAAGATGGTACAGTATACGTCCGGTTAAGTAACATTTTCATTATTTGGGCTATGAAGCTTTTTATGACTAATTTCGTGTATGGTGACGTTTATGCAATGTTATATTTAAATATGGCTTACATTAAGCTGGTGTAAATTGAACGAATGGTGTTCGGACGTATACTGCATTTGCCCTATCATTATTCAAATTTTCGCTACAGTTAAATTTTTTTTCCAATAGAAAATAATCTTTTTGGAAAACAAATTAGTTCATTACTTGGCAATCGATTGTTTCCTTTTGAAGCATTTCAATGTCTACATCCTTTGCATTTCACTGTTGTAACGTCGTGGCCCCAGAACTCGTGGAATGAATCGGTAGCATGAAAAGGATCACACAGCTTAAGTAAAAACATTATATTCTAGTTAGAAGACGTTTTCACTTGCTTCTATTCGCACAAAGTCCCAAACAATAATAGCTTAAAAAACCATGAATAGGAATACATCCAAATAAATTTAGTCCCTAAATTGCAAGAGCAAGAAAGAGCCTCTCACTTCTGACTTGCCTTTTTCGCTCTCCTTGAGGATCCCCTCTTCTCTTTTTTCTGTCCCTTTTAAATCCTCGAGTAGAGCTGTCTCACGCCCCCCTCCTTTTTCAAATTATTTTTATTTTTGATTGGACAATCCAATCACAGACAGCTTCCGTTTCTGTCCCCCAAACACCATTCGCTCTTATCGGCCAATATCAAGTCTAATCCACATGCATGCACAAACGTCAAACGACTAGGCCCTAAATCCTCATATATATCTATGTCATGGGTCACAAAACCTCACAAAAAGGAATTAACCCTGCCACACCAGTGTAGCAGAGTCAGTTGTTTCTGAGTGTACTTGACCAAAACCGATGACCCGAGATTTGACTCATTTATTGCTTTCGAGTAGTAAACTTTTCACTACGCCTTTGAATGGGAAGTTGAGAAACAAAAACGTGAGTTCAATGCAAAAGTCACTCACGGGGGTTATCTATAGCCTACGTTACACTGTCAAAGAGTATACTTGACTCAATATACCGGAATAGTAGAAGGTTACATTAGCATAAGCACGTTAAACTACTGATTCTGAAAATTGGTCCAAGAAATGTAATTAAGAATGTCTGGATAATTTATATATATATATATATATATATACATATATTCAATCAACGCCTTGGCGACGAAAAACGAAATGGTGCCAATAGGTCGATAGATCTCCCAAATTAACAATCCTTGTAATAACGTAATCCCGATAAAAACCTCACTTTAATTAAATCCCTTACAGCGTAATTTGGCGGCCTTTCTCCCATACCAAAGCTTAGAATAAAATAAGAATTCAACAAATATATATTTTATGAATTTTTACGTTAAATGTAGTGGTACTTTTCCGTTAAAGAGGGCTGAAAAAAAAATCACCAAATTGAGTTGTGTAAATTCACTTCTCTCTCGAGCCCATTTCTAATGCGATTACCCATGATATAGCTCCCATTTGGTGAAAAAAATTAACCATCAACAACGGCCCACTTGAGCGGAAAAGTATCAATATAGTTAATATTATAAAATATTTACCCTTTCGCTACCGGAGGAAGAAAACAAAAGTTCTTCTCTGGGCCCGCGGCTTCTTACCGCGGAGTGTCAAGCTGTGCCCAGACAATTTAAGATATTAAGCCTAATTCGTGAAAAGAATTCCTCTAAAATCGGCTATTTATCAAAATATTTTGATATTTGCATATAATACGGTAGATACGTTCCAAGAAAAAGGCACGTTGTGTGAAACCATGTTATATGGTCCCTGGAGACAGTGCAAAAAGGGTTATGTTCCAAAATATTAAAAACAAAACAATTTTTTTAAACTCCATGTAAGCAAATTTATATTATTAAAAATATAAATGTAAAAATATAATTTTAAATTTATATTATTAAAAATAACACAAAACGAATAGAAACAAAAAAATTTATTTCCATTCATACTTTTTCATATGAAACCATTGTCACACCCTTTCACAGATGTGTAGTCTAAACAAATGTAATTCGAGTATAAATACTTACTTTTTGGCTAGCTTTTCTCCAACTTCATTTACATTTTCAATTTCATTTTCTGAAGGGTAAAAAAAATTTTTAATGAATTTTCTTTGATATGTGTTGTTGTGTCTGAGTCGCGTTAAACCCAACAAAGCAAACATCCAGAATATGCTCTATTACAGTCACTACAGCTCGTTATTTCTTCCCATCATTATTTCACGATAACTTCGATTTTAAATATGTGAAAAAAAAATTAATATTATCTAATACTATAGAAGTATAGTATTTTAGAAAGGATTTCGTAATTTTCTTATTGTTTTACAGCGGAAAGGTGTACCATGTTGTAGGATGGTAACCTGTATTTAAAAATAAAATTCACACCAAAAGCTATAGTTGGTGTCAAGCGGTGAAATACCCCATTTTATTAAGGTTATAGTACAGCTTCAAAATATTCTATTTGTTCCAGAAATCGTTTTTTTTTTTAACAATTTTAGGTATTTCACTTGGTGTGTGTGTCATCAAATTTTCGATCGTTAATTTATCCAACTTCCCATCAAGCTAGAGCTTTGAAATTTTGGGAATCGTTCTAACTCGCCAAACAATGCAATATTTAGACATTTGTGACAAGTTTTAACAAATAATTTCTTTAATAATGCACTTCAGCCCAACCATTTGGCACGATTTCAAAAATTGGCACCAAACTTGGTGATTTTTTTTTGGCTGAACGTCAAGTCCGTAAAATGGACCAGTGTAGCCACATTTGACAAAATACTGCCAAATAACTCTTGTCGCCAAGGGTGGTTAGATTAAGCTGCATTCCAACCATTTAATTTACCGGATGAATTAAATAATTTTAGTTACTTTTAATGTTTTTATGTATTTCACTTGGTGTGTGTATCAGTGTATCATCAAATTTTCTATCGTTAATTTAACCAATTTCCCATCAAGCTAGAGCTCTGATATTTTGTTCGTTCGTTCTTATTTGCCTAAAAATGCAATATTTATATATATGCGACCAGTTTTAACAAATATTTTAATATTTTTTAATAAACTTAGACGCCATATAAAAACGTTGTTTTTAAAATCGTTGGTTTATATCTCAAATTATTTAATTTTTAGTCTCATATTAACATTCTGTGTGTTACCTTCAAACATCTATTTGAATTGTGCATATATAATATTTAGAAGCCAAGTTAGTTGTTTTAACATATTTCGTAATCCTAAATTTCTCTTACGGACAGGCCCTGAAAACCTTTTTCGTTACTGCAAATCACAATGTCTCAAAATGTTATGTATCACTAAATCTGAAAACTTTCATACATGTTTTTCAAGTGCACATACATAGAATAAACTATCATTGAAATTTTACATTGAGTAAAAGTTTTCTTATAATGCAATACACTAAAAATACATGACTTTTAGTGAAATTTTAGTACTCAAAACTCGAACTATCGTAGCTTCCTACCTAAGAGCTATTCTCTCAAAATAAGTCTATTATCTTGATAAGATTATATTCTGTATTATTCAGTTTACATATTAGCCACCCAAGTTGTTATTGCTTAAGGTGGATCACTATTGGCGTACCAGATCACTTTTCAAATTTTTTATCCTCTGCTTCAATTTTAATTGCATTTAGTTCAAATATATTCAGTTTAATAATTTATCGTCGCCTTTAATTTTATTACCGGTAAAGTTTACTATAATCCTTGTCTCAATATTTCATCGTTTACTTTAATTCTTATATTGAATTGAGTAATTTAATGACAAATATAAAAAAAAAGTGCACCTGGTGTGGCTAAATCTGTTCTTCGCAAAACTTTGCATAGAACATTTTTTATTTATTTATTTACTTTCTTTTGAGTTTACATGTTTGGCGGAGGGTTTTAATTTTTGCTTATATTTGAATAAAAAAAGTGCTTTTTTGATAGTAACAATGTACATTAACAAAACTTTTCTTGTGTTTTTTTCTAATTTTGAAGTCCCATAAAGTAATAAGATATGTATCTTATTAGAAAATTTCAGTATATTCAAAAGCGTTTCTTCCCAGATTTAGTGTTACCTTAATCCCTTATGTGAAACAGAGCTTTTCTATAAGCATCCCTAACAAATGTTAACTTGAAAAATATCACAGATATGATTTACCAATTCATTTCTATTAGGTGGTTCGTAAAAAGAAAGTAAATCGCCGTAAATTGAAAAAACACAGGGATTCACATCCGAAACCTGAGCAAATCGTTAGTACAGATGACGAGACCAGTTCTGAAAGTGATGGAGATGTTATATATAAAAGACCAAGCTGTGATTCTTGTGGTGTAGTATTAAGAGCAGAGCAAGTAGAAAGCAGAAGAGTTTTAACTGACATGGATCAATGTCATCCGTTCATCACTGATTCGAGTTCAAGTACAACTTCTGGTAACCATAATTTCATATTTTTTGATAAATGTAATGCAACAAAATTTGGTAATTAAGCATCGATGGAATAAAATACAATTTAATTTTCAAACTGACCAATGTAAAGAAATATCTAGGGCTTTTCTTGAAAAGCTCAGATATTTTTGCTATCGAGTTTTACCAAACCAGACGATTTCAGGTATAATAGTATTTGAAAGAAAAATGAGAGTACTGTCAGGTATTGCAGAAAAAAAATCACATTCAGATTTTCATAATATTTTACAAAATTATTTTCTCATTTTAGCATGATCATTTAACACTAAATGGTGAGAAATATGTATTTTAAAACAAAGAGAAAAAAAGGAGGATATTGATTAGCAATGTCATTATTTTTCGACTTCATGACATCACTGAAACTAAAATATTAAGAACCCCCCCCCATCCACCAAATAAAGTTCTGTAGAATTTCTAGCGCTACCCTTAAGGAATACGTGAGTAGTTATACGAATCTAATTTTTTAATTTTAGTACACTAGTGATCCTCTATCAATATGTTTTTAATTCGAAAAATTCGGACATACTCGGAGAGAGAGAGAGAGAGAATTAATCACCAAAAGCCACAAACAAAGAAATTTTTAATTGTTATCCTTTATCCGTCGAGAAGTCAAAATCCCAAATAATTTATTTCAAATTGATTCCTGATGAGGAATACATATTTATCTTATAATGAAAGCTTAGTCTGATTTTAAATACATTGCCCAACATAGAAAATGCAATATTACGAAAGAGTGAGTTGAACAGGATAAATATTAATAAACAGACAAAGAATCCACATTCAAATGAGTGATTTTATTTACAAAAAGATATTTCTAAATCGACGATAAGAATCCAGGGGTATCCTTAGGAAGATGGACTATCTCCTGCGGTGACAGAAGCAGCAGTCATACGAAGTAAAGTTTTCTTTAGACCGTGGATTGTGTGCTGAGGGTTGAAACACTTAAACATTTGACTTAAGCCATCCTCCAGAATTTACCTTCAAATGAGGCTGGAGAAGATCAAGCAAACAATGGTCAATCACTTTCCAGATATTCTTGACCGTACGAGATCAAAACACATTGTAGGCCAAGGAAACAACTGGACATCGAGTAGTCTACGTGATTTGAAGATCCAACGGCTAAACATCCGCTTTTGCTTCGTCTAAAGTGGCATGACAATGGAAACAGGACTTGAAAAAAGGATCAAGGGGAGATGGAAATCAAGTGAGTTCTATCCTTGTTTAAAAGGGAGCTGCAAGTGTGGAAACAAATTGAGGGAGGTGGTTTGTTTGATCGGGGTAGTTTTGTTGGGAGTTGATTGTATAGTTATAATGGTTTGGGATTGTATTGTAGAAAGTTGAAGATAAATTTGAGATCATTTTTGCAATGGATGGGATTTGAAGTTCTTTGTGGAGGTAACGGATTGCCATATACCTGGGGGCTTGTGCAATTGTACGGAGGAAGAAGTTTTGTGTGCGCTGAATTTTAAGGCGGTTGGGAAGTGCAGTGGAGCCCCAGATTTGACATGCATAGGTGATGATCGGGAGAATATAGGTTTTGTAAACAAGAGTCTTGTTTTGGTGAAAAAGTTTTGATTTTTTGCCAAGGAGTGGTTGCAGAGCGTAGAATTTTTTGGAGGCTTTTTCAGAGATAAGTTTAATATGATAATATAAGTTTAATATGATAATAATAGTTTGCAATCAAGGTGGGGGCCAAGATACATGGTGTTGTCAGTCCATTCGATGCTGCAAGATTTGTCGGATAAAAAACTTCATGTTCTTCCTACTAGATGAACCTTTGACCTAGTGGAAAATACCATTTAGCGGTCGCTAAGAAAATAGGAACAGACCTGCTCTACTACCTTATCAACGTATCGTCGTGCCGTCGATGAGTTTCTAAGGCGGTCAGGAGCACCTGCTATCATGCGTGATGATCTACCATACCAAATCATTACACCACTTGAACAAGTGTTAAGGCATTCATCAATAATGATCGGATTGTCTCTATTTTCCCAGACCATTCTCGGAAAATATTATCATAAATCCTTAGCTATGACGCGTCATTTTTGATTGATTGATTATTTATTGACATTGAAGTTAGAAGCAATAAGAGAGCTTTGAACTTGGTCCAGAATCGAGGATGTCTTCTCCCGCTCGCTCCAGATTTCGCCGACAGATAAATGGAAGGAATTGGAGTCTCCACAGATTAAACGAGCACCTTTTCTGTTAAACGGAAGTCTGTAGCGTCCTCACGACTCGAAGGAAAGAATGCCAATTGCGAGTTCGACTCGATTGATCACGCGACGTGACACTGAACACATTGTACAATTCAATACTTTACGGCGATCGAGAAGCGGCAACGTTGTTTCGAACCCTGGACCAAGGGGTCCGAAGTTGACGGGCCTACCAATCAGGCCGAAAAGATATCTCATCGGGTTGGTTGAGTAAAGCCTTTTAACTTCTAACGTTATAGTAGAAGAGAGTCGCTGCAATACTCCCCCTCCAGTATCATCGTGATGATACGAAGAGATTGTACAGAAGGTTTTTTTTTTTTTGATTGCTTGGTTTGTTCAGATGGTTGTTTTTCGATTTTGTCAGCCATTACTGCAATTGATATACATCCCCTCCCTGTAGAATTGAGTTATTGGCTCTCTCGTGTTAAGTGGCGGCTCTCGTCGGCACGTGCGCCAGAGCCGGAATATCACTAGTCGTGATTTTTGAATGCGTTTTGTCTTAGATGCACAGAGGCAAGTATTTTTGCGTCGGGGCATATGCCATCAGTAGGTATAGGCTGTGCTGCCATCTAGTGTTCAAGTCATCTAGTGTTCAAGTCCTGAGTCACCACTACGGCGATCGAGAAGCGGCAACGTTGTTTCGAACCCCGGACCAAGGGGTTCGACGTTGACGGGCCTACCAATCATGCCGAAAAGATATCTCATCGGGCTGGTTGAATAAGGCCTTTTAACTCCTGACGTTGTAGTAGAAGAGAGTCGCTGCAACTTCAAGCGACTTGGACACTACACAATTGTAATGCTTTATGTCTCAGTATTGACGCTTGTGTCCTTTATCCCGCCTTATAAACACATAACCGACATGCATTTCAGATTATCTGCATAACTAGTTTAACTGCGTATATCCGGACATTTCTATACATATTTAGTAGAATATTCAAATTTTTTTGTTTTCTATATTGAATCTTTAATTTAATGAACCTCTTAATCCTGCCTATATATGAATTAACAAAGAAATATCCAAAAGCTTACATTCTAAGAATTTCTCAAAAATTATTATATTTTAAGTTAAGTTGATTCCCAATTGCATCTACGAAATTCCAGAATTCTCTCTATCTCTAGATAAAAAAACTTTGCCTTGAATATTATTGTAGAAATTTGTTTCTACTTTTCGCATTGGTCTTGGTAAAACTTAACAGTGAGTATATTTTTTTTTAAATCTGTACTATTAATCTTATTTTTGTAACAGATTTAGGCTTCGGAAGTAGCTAGGTATTTTTTATGCAACACATTATTAACAAATATTAAAATATGACAGTTAAAATTTCATTTAATATCTATATTCAAAGAACGATTTATACATTATTACAGATATTTTTGTTTCCTTTTGCTTAGCAAGAAAACCAATACTAATGTGTGGTCAAAGTTATTTAGAATATAAAAATCATTTTTTTTCTTCCAAAAAATTGTTTTAAGTAAGAACATTTTAACAACATTGTTTCAGATTTTCATTGCTATAAATACGAGTGAGGTTCTTTGGTGGTGAGATAGAGCATTAGGAATAAGAATAAGACTTTATAGTAGATTCACCGGAAGCCTCCCGTTCTTTGGACTGTTGCTTCTTTTCTGGAGTATAATAATGAATCCGGGTCTTATCAACAACTCGACGTGGGAGTAATCAAACTTAATCTATTGATATGCGTCAGATTAGTTTTGGTATTATTTAACAGATGGCAGCACGCAATTTCAACGCAAATTTGTCTTCACCACATCATCTTCCATCAAACACATGCACTTGTCGAAGATGTATATCTATGGGGAAGGGGTGTGTTGATAAAACCGTCAATTCCCCATAATTTCCTTTCAGAAGGTGTGCGGAATGCGAGCAACTTTTCTGTCGTTCCGGACTAAACATTTCACTTTTAGCTGCACAAAACTGTTCCATTAAATTAATTAGCCACACCGAAAACGGACTACACTCCACATAAAAGGAACTTCAAATGTCGAAGATTTTAAATAATGCTTATTTTAATGCAAACAGAAACATCTTCAATCATTACAACAGTAGACCGATTGAAACAATTTATAGAACTACACATAATAATGTTTTTGTTGCTAATCGCACAGGAGCAAATCTCTTCCATAATCATTTAAGCAAATGATTTTTTGGTAATATTTACTTTTTTTTTCTTGAGAGGCAAAGAACTATTCATTTATTTCAAACTTAACATTTACAAATTTAAAACTTCAGTGAGTGGAGAAAAGATCGTTTCCTCCTTTTCTTCAAATCTCCTTACAGCTCCGCAGTCAAAATGACGTCAAAAACTGACGTAGGAAGCCGCCACATATCTACCTTCGAGATAACGCTTACTATGGATAGTATCTCAATTAAAAACAATCATTCATTTTCTTAACTTAAACATAACACAAAGTAAATTTACGTTAACCAATTGTATATGTCCTCGATGACAAATTTAGATCAATACAGTGACATTCCATTTACAATTGTCATTTAAAAATAGAAAAATTCAAGCCATTTTCAATCATCAGGACTATTTACAGATTTGGAAGACACTGTAAGAAAAAAAAGGGTGTCGTAACTTTTTTACAAAACCCACTCATTTCAATGCAATTGACTTGACACATATTGGCAATAATTTTAATTGATAAATTAACCAAAAGTAGATAAGAACTTAACTCATCAATCAAATACAAACTTGATGCCAGAATATTCGTATCCTTTCCTCGAATCAATAGAGCTGTTAAGTTGAATGACAGGCCTTAGTCATTCTTCGCTGTATCCTACCATGCCCGTTGGCAACTTGACACTGAGATTATCTTTGAGGTCCGTTGATAATTGAGGTAGGAATTACTAATTACCGTGAAATTAAGAATAAATTTTGCAATAAGTTGTCCAACTAACGTTATTGATGATCGCGCCACTTCGATACGTCAACGCTGTCGTCCTTTTTGATTAATGTTTATTATAAATTGCTCGAAGGAGATTTTTTTTTATCATGCATCTGTGGGAGCTGTGTGAAAACTTTGACAAATGAGATTGCCCCAAATTATTCAAAGTCTTTAACCAAGATGCCTTAAATTTCTTTTTATATGTCTTCAAACTTTTCCATCTTCTGCCCATATGAGGAATACGATTCATTTGCAATTTCAAACGTTTGAGTTTTGCTTCTAAAGAATTTCGGTTGAGTTTAAGAAGGTATTTGCTTGCAATATTTTATTTACTTCTAGAATGTTAAAAATAACCAACTATAAGGAAAAATCTGAAGTATGTTATTTGTCATACGTCACCAATTTTTAGTGCGCATTTATTGCACTGCTATTATTTTTAATAGGAACATTTTTTTAAAACATCGATTAGTTATTTTTTTTAAATTTATATTTGAAGTAAAATCTGAAAATATTTAAGACGATGCAAGTTTATGAAGAGATTTAACCCCTAAATGTTTTTTGAATAATATTTTTAGCAAAATCTTTCATTCAAGTATCAACTGTGCGACGTGATTGTTTAACCAGCCAATCCTCTTAAACATTTTCTTTAAACTTGGTCATTTTTTAAAACGTTTTTATGTATTTCACTTGGTTTGTGTGTGAGTCATCAATTTTCGATCGTTAATTTAACCAACTTCCCATCAAACTAGAGCTCTGAAACTTTGGGAATCGTTCTTACTCGCATAACAATGAAATATTTAGACATATGCGACCAGTTTTAACTAATATTTCAATAATTTTCTTTAATAAACTTTGCCACCATATAAAAACGTTGTTTCTTTTTTATTTCGAATTATTTAACATTACATAATTAAAGATAAGGCTGCATGTACTGATTCTCTTAAGCAATTTTTTTTAATCTAAAAATTTATTTCTGTTTAATCATTGGTATGTTTACCTCATAGAAATTGAAATTTAAAGCTATATATATATGTGTGTATAGAACGATGATGATTGTACATCCCGAATCTATACTGTGTTGCTCTTACAAAGGGCTGCTTTTTTAGAGGATTAATACCATTACCGGCTTCTATGATGACTTCGTATGAATTCAGTGATGAGCCTTGAAATTGTTTTACTTCGTTTATTAGAAGGAGAGATAGTGGAAAATTATATATAACACTACTATGTACAGATTATTTAATTTAAGAGAAAACAGCTCTTCGTGGAAAGCTAGATGGCTATCCAATGAACTAAATTCATATGACGTCACCATCACATGTTAACTTGACCACGTGATATTCGCCGATGTAAACAAGTCTATTATTCGTTTGTTTCACACTGCGTTTATGAAATGTGTTATGCTTCATAAGCTTAAGTAAATTTCATTTTACTAAATATACTACTTTTTAATTGAATTAGAAATTGTCACAAAACTTTGTTTTATATATTTTTCACCCTAAATAAATGTAAAAATCGAAATTTTGGATTGCTGCAGTATATTGGTATCAAATCATTCTTCTATCAATTAGCTGGAATAATGTCTACAAATTTATTTGGTTTACATGCATACATTTTATTATAATTATGAAAACATCCTAACTTAGCTAGTATTTAAAAAAGTGTTTTAACTTATCTTCTTTAAAATTTAAGGTACTTTTCCATTTCGCCCGCTCAAGCGATAAATTCGCCAAAAATGATGTAACAGCCGCCAAACGAAATATGTGTATACTGTGTGTTGTCACCAATGTAGTCTGCTTGACGAGATTTGCGCCGGCGAAATGGATAAGTACTATAACAATTTTTAAGAATCAAATCATTTGAAATATAAAATAAGCTTTATCAAAATTAAAATTGAAAATAACTCAATGGCTATTGGCAGTTCGAAAATGTATCTTTTTAAAGTAGAAAATAACCTTAAGCTTATATCGAAAGTATACAAACAAACGTCGGTAGTAAGTTTAAATAGGCTTAGCTTACCGAACGATATTTTTAATATTAAACGAGAACATGGCTATAGATTCATAAAATTATTTTCATATTATTTCTTGCCGAATATAAATAACTGAATAATGTAAGTATGATATTAAATACATTAATCGAAATAAAGAGAGAGAGAGAGAGGATGTACAATATATATACAACTCACAAATAAGAAAATCCTATGTAAAGACAGACCATGCCGGTTTGTTTATGGTATATATGACGTGACTCTGTGAATTTAGTCCATTGTGTCCCATATCGGTGATAGACATTGGAACGCGCGCTGGCCTTCGGAGTTTAGCTTCAGCGAGAGAAAAGGAGAGGAGAAGAGAGGTGGAAAGAAGAAAGAGACTGAGAACTAAACGTCGCTCAGTTTTTTTCAGGAACGAGGGGCGATGCATGAGCTATCACAGGACACTGATTTGTGGTGCCATCTATCAAGTAACTGAGGATACTGATATATATATATATATATATATATATATATAATATTGATGATGATGTGCTATGGCAATAACATGCTCATATACGTAACAATGGTAATAATGGCAATAACATGTATACATGCACTTTGTATACACATACACACGCACACACACATATATATATATATATACATACGTGTGTATATATATAATCATTATTAATAAATATAAACTCCTTATGTCTTTCAGTAATATACAAAGCATTTGGTTCTTAAAGTTTCTGATGGAGCCAGTTCACTGTATCACTCAATAGAAGCATTTTAAATATCTACAAATTTTTTATTATTTTTAGTGGAACACAGAGAATGTAAAGCTTGATAATAATTTTATGCAACATTCTTATTCTGAAATGTGTGGCGTAAGAAAACCCATTAAGTATCAGGGTCGTCCAATAAGCTTTTAGAAACTTCTAGAGATGGCACTTGTAGCATCGAAAAAGGTTTGTTTTTAATTAGCATCATGACTCACTAGACAATCATCCCATGACTACCTAATGAGTTAGCTTTAGGCATTTCCATCCTAAGGTTTCATTTCTGTTGCCGAGTGAAGCTAGAAAAGTATACTTATTTAGGAAAATAGATAAATGTGAGTTTCGAGCGATGATTAAACACTTATATTTAAAAGGCCTAATATTGAAAAAGGTGAAGTCTGAGTTGGATCAAGTGCATGGCCCATCTGCTTATGTATCTGCAGCTATCTACACTTGGTTAAAAGAGTTTAAACGTAGCCGTACATCCACAAACGATAAAAATCGTTCGGGCCATCTAGTAGAAGTATCTAATCCCGATATGACTGATAAAATGAATAATATACCTTTTAGTTATCGACGAATCAAAATGAGAGAAATAGTCGAGACCACTAGGATATCGCAAGGCACGACGTTTTCCATTATACATAAAAAATTTAATGTGAAAAAAATCTTGGCAAGATGGTTGCTGAGTTTGCTCTCAGTGGGAAACAAATGAAATTGTGTAGTCGACTCCAAGACTATTTGGCTCTTTTTCCTCGCATTCCTGTCGAGTTTCTGAATCTATTCGTAACTGTGGACGAAACATGGATACACTACTACACCCCAGAGGCAAAAAAAATAATCGAACCAGAGGGTTTGAAGGTGAACGGACTATCTTTTATTTCCCTTGATAGTCTATCTAATGTATATAATACTACTACACAATCTACTTCTCCTGCTTTTAGATCTTCAAATAATTCCTTTATCGCTGGTCTTTCTAAGTTTTTTCCTGAGAACCCTCCATCATCGTACCTTTTGGCCAATGCTAATTAATATTGCTAAGGAAAATAGCAAAAACTGAGAAATCGACCAGGAGAAATGGGCACTGTTTCATAGGATGCACGCGAAATAATCTACAACAAAAACTTTGAAAATGTAAAGACAATTACTGGAGAGTATTCCGTGACGTTATTGTACCAGTAGAGCGAAGAAATCTAGGGAGAATGGCCTCATTAGAAAAGAAAAATGACCCTTTTCCATCATGATAATGCATGGATGCAGACCTGAGATGTTTCGATAGTCAAAATCAAGAAATAAAAACTCGAATTGTCACATTGACCGCATCCACCGGATTTGCTCCCCCCCCCTCCATTGACTTTTGTTTTATTTCCAAACTTAAAAGAAATGGCTAGGTGGACAAATGCTGACATCGAACGAAGAGGCCATCGCCCAATCAGATGCCTTTTTCAGTACCTTAATACATCTTACTTTTTAGATGGTTTTAAAAAGTTAGAGAAATGCTAGGAGCAGTGTCTTAATCTAAAAGGAGATTATGCTCAAAAATGTTAAGAAACTCTACCTAAAATAATTCGTTTTTCTACCTTTTTCTAAACACTTATTTATCGATCCTCGTATGTAAGTGTACAATGGTAATAATACGACCATCAGATTATAAGAATTATCCTTCAATATTTGTTACAAAATCAATAGTAGGATGAAGTTTAATTTATAATTTTCTTAATTATTATATACTTATTCTTGTATCGAAATGTATGTTGCTCTAATTTTGTACAACTTCAAAATAATCCAATCTACCTTTCCGTATGAAATTCTACCATTTTCCCTAAAAGTCCTCGCACTAACTATTCGCATATTTATTATGTATAAACAACGAACTTCAAAAGAATCTCGTCACTTAACCGAGGTTCAAAATTAAGAGGTCTGTCGCCAACAGCCCTCGCGTTGTTTCTAGTGCGACAAAAAACCAAACCCTTCAAAAGAATAATTTTTGAAAAGGAAATGTATGATGAAAATTGAAATGTATTTCTAAGATAACTAAAACAGGTAATTTTATAAACCTGCATTAACAGCAAAAATGCTCCAAATGTCTTTCTAATTCTAGAAGGCAAAAATGAACATGTTCGTGCATATTTTGAAGACGCCTTTCAAATCATCTTGCACTTTTTGAGTGATACAGCAATTTATATACCATATATTGTTTTGGGATTAATATTGTCAAATTTTTCATAACATATCCTCACAGAAAATAACCAGATTATGTGAGATTAAGTGAACGATTTTTTTTAGTTCAAAGAAAACAGTGCAATATGCCATACATGGGCTTGAAACAAAGACTTTTCTCACAATAGATTAATGAAATAGGAAGATGACACCTTCTTTCTTTAAGAACAAAAGCATAAATCACCTATTTTTTCTATTTAGGAAGCGAAAAGAATTCAAATCGAATGTATGCTTTGTTATGCTTTTTTTTTTTCGAAATTTTAGAATTTATCCGAAGAAAATTTACTTCCCCAGTTTTGTAAATCCCACTCACGGATAACAAATTTTTAGGCTGCGACAATGTTTGTTAATTGTAAAACTTATGCGCAGAAACGCGCTGAAGTAAACAATTTATTTTCTAAATATTTCTTTTTATCAGAACTTTTGTGCGTATTTGTTGGAAAGTACTTAAGTTTCTGAAAATTTCGGATACATTTGTTAGGTTTCTCATTATTTGCGTGCTGATTTAGTTTCAAAAGCAACAATCACCGTATAAGGGCGGATGTTTTGAACTCATAAAGCATATTTTCATATCTCAGGAGCAAACTTCTATCTCGTGCCAACGAAAGATATTTAGCGTGACTCATATTACATGAAAGAACAAGAAGCATTTTAAGTTCCATTACATGTATAAAAAACTGTAGACACTTTGTAGAGATTACACTTCTTTTTAAAACTCAGAAATTGCATTATGTTAGGGTCCACTATATCAATTTTATAGTTTAATCTTTTAAATATACCTACAAGCGTTCTTTCATAACAATTTTACGAGGTTTATAACCCATGAGGTTCTTGTTCTTTAACTGCGTGAGTTAATATAATCATTACGTGATAATATGCACTACATTCTGTCTGAAATTTCATCGTAAATATTAATCACAACCGAAAAAAAAATATTTTTCTAAGAAAGTAAAACTAGTTTCGGTAAGACGTCTCCAAAACTAACATACGAAAGTTATTCAATACATGCAAGCTAAAAGTGTTTACTTCGGAGTTTGTTTTTGAGTTCAGTACTTTAGTACACATGATATGTTATGTCAGAACTGACTATCATCTTAAACAAGTGGGGAAAAAATGGTTGCACTTTATTTTCTTTCATAGTTTCAAATGTTTGGCTTTTCGTTGCCAGTGGTGATTTTCCCAAGCCGTTATCAGGAAAAGTTAGAGCAGAAGAAGTATAAAAATACTTTCTGGTGTTAATAGCGTGTAGAAGTTTTATCGAAATTTGTCTAATCGAAAAAAGGGTATTTTCTATATATTAGAAAAAAAGAGATTATATTTTTCAGGATCATATTTAGTTTGAATTATTCAGTTTTTTGACATATATATTTTATCACAGTAACTATTTGAAAAAGAATAATAGTATTTTTTTTAACGTTAGAGAAAATGGATAATTATTCACTGATTTAAAATATTTTTATTTAATATCATTCTATATCAGATAAAGATTTATTTGAAATCTCTTCAAAAAGGAGAACATGGAATACAGGAAAAAGAAGAGTTTGTGATGTTGGATTATTCGCTAACTTCTCTTCACTTATGACGAGAATTCTTGGTAGTTTTAATTGCATGAAATTACAATTTTATTCCAAAGCAAAATGAAGCATTATAAGGTAAATTATATGAGGATAGAAGTGAAGTGTCATGAATTAAATATAATGATATATATAAGGAAGTGAATTCTACTTAATATATCTAGCTTCGAAGGTACTGTTCATGAAAATTATTGAATTTCGAACGAATGATTTGGTAAGCTAATATTTCATATTTAAATCATAATCTAGTATTGTTGAGTTGGTTGGAATTCGAAAGAGAACGACTAGATACAATTCCAAAGAGTACGCGTAAAAATATATTGCATCTATGGAAAAACAGAAGGTTGGTTCCTGTCTTATGGAATCAGCAAAAATAATACAATAAACCATGAGTTTTCGTGTTAAGACCTTAAATGTTTATTCGTATTTCATTAAGATTGTACAGTATCGTAAACAGTAAATTATTATTTGAAAAAAAAATACTTTAGTTTTAATTAGTAAAACAAATTTCTTAAAACTCTGTAACTTGCCCTTTATAGGCATTTACGCAAATGAATAAATAAGGACGCCACTCGCCTAGTTGGTCAAGTAACCAAAACATAAATACTTGTAAGATAAAAAAAAAATAACGATTTAATCGTTAGCTCGCTCGAACTTATTTACTTTTTTTTCGTATTGAGGGTAAACCATTAGTTTAAAAAGTTTTTTTTTACTATACTCCTTTTGTTATGTCTGAAACGTTTCAGTCAAACCCAAACAAGTTTCGCAGGTGTTTTCACTTGGAATACCAAACTCAAAATATAAACAAAATTCCATATTGGAGTTATAAAATTCGCTGAATTCTCACAAATGGAAATAGCATTACATAACAGCGTAGTTATGAAAATTAAATTAAAGCAAAATTTTCTTAGAATCTGGATAGATCGTGTTAAATCGAAATAAGTACCGTAAAAAAGAAAAGTGAATATTTTTTCTAATTCGTGAAAAATCAAATCATGTAACAGAATTGACTGTATAAACAGAATTTAGAAAATAAAATTGGGTATATTCCTAATATATACTCCTAACATTTCCTATTCCTAACATGAGTTCATTTTGAGCCTCCTCGTAATTTTTTCTGAAGTGTGGGTGATATATCAATTTTTAATATATTCATATCTATGTATATAATTCCTTGAGATTTTAAGTATCCTCTTCCTCTATATCTACTTCTTATACTCTTAGTCATATATCAACAAGTAACGACTACCTTCCATTGTTGTGTACTTGCGCCATAAATTAATTTAACATGTTAAACCTTAGCCACTGAACGCCAATTTAAGGCACGTAAACATAAACTCCTTTACTAATACTCACTGGAGGGGAAAAAAACAGAAGTAGATGTATTAATAATTGGAAACAAGAATAACTCCTTTTAGTGAAGTAAATTGACCGTTTCTTTTCTTTCTAAGACGTTCATAAGTAAGGCGTACTTCATATCCCACAACACAGGCACCGTAATTTTTGCTCATCTTTGCTTACTTGGGAGCATGGAATTTCCATGCGTCAACAGCGTAAAAAAGTACGTCGGAAGCTACCTTGTTCAAATAAAATCGACTGCAAGCAGTGGTTCAGCTGGCAGCCGAATACAATACAGGTCTATGTAGAAGTGCTTTGAAGTTCAGTGAGCTCTGTTGGATATGAGACAACACGATGGAAGCCCTTCTCATTTATCACGGTTAATCAATCAATATTACTATTTATATCTACTGTAGGTAGGGTGTTATCACGAATGGACTATGGAACAATAGAAAATATGTGCCTATCCGGATGAATCCCGATTCCTTATTCATTAGTTTAATAGCCTTGTCAGAGTATGTCTTCTTCCAGGTAAACAACAATTACTTGACACATGTACTACAGGTTATATACAAGCCAGTGGGGCGGTATTATGGTTTGAAAGAGTTCATGGAACTCTCTGGGACTGTTAGTTGCTTGAACACTTTGGAAAGTACAGAATATTTTATTATCATTGCGGACCAGTTCCTCCCTTCTATAGCTTCTAACTTCTCTACCGAGAATGGAATTTTCAAATAGTTCAATGCTCAATGTCACAAGTGTCATGCTCCATCATACTGCAGCTGAATCCATTTTTAAATAGTTCGAAGAGCACGTGTGGAAATTCCAATTGAAATCCTAGCACCGTAACTCACCGAATCTAAATCCCATAGAATATGCTTTTCATTCCGTGAAACGGTTGCTCAGAACTAAAAATTCACCACAAACAAATATAGAGGAATTGCATGACAATGGTTTGAATGTCGAATACAATCTGTCTATGGATATCTTCCGAGTACTTGAGATATCCATGCCACGACGTATTCTAAATGTTTTGTACGCTTGGAGGTCTAACCTGATACTAAGAATATTGTCATAATGATCTGACTCTTTAGTGAATAGAAGTAAATCACATTAAAAACATGACTGATAAAATAAAGGATGGTATTTTTTTTCTCTATGAACGGAAAAAATAGAATTTTTTTTTTTCATTTCATGATTTCACGTAAATAAAATAATGATAAATGTATTTTAAATTCTTAATTACTTTTCCATTTGATTCTCTTAAGATGGTTCCACCTCAAGCGAAGACGATGACGGTAGTTCAAAAGATTCAAAAAGACACGCATTACCCATATGTGATTCTTGCGAGTTAGTGCCTCAGAATTACGGATGCCAAATGCATGAATCAAGAAGAGAACGTAGCTCAAGAAAAGGTCGAAAAGGTAAAAGCAAGAAAAAGAGAAAAAATAAAGATATGTATGTGTGAAATAATATGATAATTAAATTTATATGTGTCACAATTATGTAATAGATTAGTTTTGCAAAGGTTATAGATAAGCTTTGTCACACTGAATCGACAAATCAAAATACTGCCAGTAGACATCAATAGTCAAATTTAAATAATAGGATACATACCTTGCGTGATTGACACTTCATTCACAAAACTCCATTCATTTTAGAAGCAATGCATCATGACTCTGTTCCAAATTTACTTTCAGCAGGAACCACATTGTTCCTCACAACAGCATAGATTTGGGACTTGAGCTCGAATCTGCCACGAAGCTAACAAATAAATAATAATGTGACTCCAAAGTTTTCATCAATTTGTGGCGGCTGCCTACGTCACCTTTTTGACTGCGGAGCTGCAAGATAACTTGAACAAAAGGAGGGAGTAACCTTTGCTCGCCACACTTGCTACGCAGATTCCAGACCTGCAAAGGTCGCTTTTTAAAGTTATTGTTAAGTTTGAAATAAATTGTTAGTTCCTGGTATCTTGTGTTTTTTTAGTCTATCGCAGTTATTTAATTAGCCTACACTTTCTGATCTGGAGACAGCCCCCATAAGCTGGGATTGGATGTTATGGAAACAGGAAGGTTTTAGCAACACCACTGCCCCCATAAGCTGGTGACCCGGACGTGATACTCTAGTTCTGTGATACTGTTCTTATCCGGGGTCACCACTAGCTTGAACGGGTCATCACGTCCGGGTCACCACTTGTGGCGGTAGCGAAACGGCAGCGTAGATTCGAACCCTGGACCAAGGGGTCCGAAGTCGACGGGCCTACCAATCAGGCCGAAAAGATATCCAATCGGGCTGGTTGAGTAAGACCCTTTAACTTCTAACGTTGTGGTAGAAGAGCGTCGCTGCAAATTTGCTTGTATGAAGAGAATAAAACCCCCTGTTTCTTAAGATGTTTATTCATTAAATATACTGTTAATTTGTGGCATATATTTCAAAAAGCACACAAAAGCAAATAAATAAAAATTATATCTCAGGTTTTAATGAATGTACTTATTAAAATTCTATTAATGTATTGTTGTGTTCCTTGAAAAATGTAGCAAGGCAAATATATGTTCTTGTATAAATGTTTCAAATATTTTTATAAAAAATTTCGATTATATATAGTGAGTTGTATTTCTTCAGATAGGCAGAAAAAAAATCAAAGAAATAAAAATCTTCTGTAAAAGTTTATTTATAAAATTAAGGTTAATAAATAAAAACAAATCTATACTTTATGTAGAAATTTAATTTCATTTAAACATAATAAATTTGATGAAGAAAATGGACATAATATCGGAAAATTATGTTTACAGCTATATTGTGCGAATTGATTACTAATTCGTTTCAATTTATCATTGTTTTAGTTAAATAGCTTTCTCATACTATTGATTTGGCTTGTCAACCCTGTAAATCATGAAAGGCTATGACTGCGTCCAAAAACAAAGGCCGAAATGTTAATTTACAAACTGTATGAGATAATGTTAAATAATATTACCAGTTATGTCCAAAAACCTGTAGTCATAAGATGGCAATATATGAATCTAACATAATCATAAAATGATATTCTCCAAATAAGGTATTTATTTTCACTCCATATACGGAAGAAACACTTTGGAGGGGGATCACATTTATACAAATTTATTCATGATATCAGTTATTTCTTACATAGTAATGGGTACCCTAATATTCATGCTTCCAGCTTCGCTTTAGAATTAACACTGCGTGAAATATACTGTGTGCATACCGAAACACTTAATAAATTAAGTGTATTCTTACGTAAAAGTTAGTTAAATGTTTAAAAACATGATAAAAATTTTTCAAATGAAGGCGCCAAACAGGACAGAAGACTTTCAATACGGATATTTCTGAACAATGATAAAAAAATTACCGTTATTATGAATAATAAATAGGAATAGGGGTCACCACATGCATTGCAATTGCATGTGATCCTTTTCCGTTTTCTAAGACTCCATGCATGTAGCTTTCGCTCCCCAACAAACCATTCTCATCAATTTTCCAACCAATGAGACTATCCTTGCGATATTTGGAGAAAATACGCTTAAAGCAACTCGTTGTTTTGATTGTTTATTAATTTCTGAAGCATAATGGTGAATCTAAATGTCATTGAAATTGTTAACTCAATGTAGCAAATATATGATTTTTACATGATAGCAAATGGCTGTCAAATCAAAACTATCTTACGAACTAGCATCTCACTTATTTTAGTACAGTTTAATACATGGCAGCGCACAATGGCAATATTAACCTGATTTAGCAATTTCATTTATCGCCCCATACATTATTTTTGAAGCAATTTCGTATAGCCAAATGAATGGATGAAACAAAAAATCAATCAAAAAATACTGGAAAGTTTAGTTCCACTAATAATTTTCTTAAATATAAGGCTATAGACTCAAGTATAAATGCTACTGATATTACTTAATTGGATATTTATAGCAAAGATAACTAATAACATATATAGAATCATAGAAATGGCATTTTTAGTCATTAAAAGACAAAACTAAATCAAGAGATTTACACAAAAAAGTCTTTATAAAGATTATAGTGCTCATTCTATTCATATCTGATAAAGCAATAAATGTTTCTCTGTTTGTGATCAATAAAATTGTTTGTCTTATTATATTAATAAACTAAACGATGTAATTCATTTTCAAATTATACTATAGATGAAATGTCACTAAAGAAAACAATTTGGAAATAATACGGAGCTAAGATAGCTTTGAATCCAAATGACATTTTGAGGTCAAATACAATTTATTCAGAGAAAAAGATTATATATATCATGAAATAGGTTGATGATACATATTTTCACTTAATGACAAAAAAAAATTTCAAAAAAATCAATTTCATGGCATTTTTTTTCCAATTAAATACTTTTTGTGATTGTTAATGCAATTTTTCCTTACACGTTTATCGATACCTGTCTTTTTTTCTATTATATGTACTGTGATCGAGAAAAATAGAAAATTAAAATCCCTATTATACAACTGGTTGAATTTTTTCCAACAGTTGACTTACGTTAATACTTTAAAGAATACAAAGTAGTTTAGCTTACAAGTATGATGCATAAAATTAAAACGCATTAAAGCAGACTACAATATACTAAAGCAGATGATAAATTATAAAAACTATCGATAATATTCTTTTCGGATATTAAAATTAAAACAGACGATAAAATAACAAAGCTATCAATATTATTGTTTGCAGAAAATAAAATTAAAGCAAATGATAATATACTACAGCAGACGATATATTAATAAAAAAATCATTCATATAAATTAATATAGTTCATAATATATAGTATCTTTTCAGAATTTCAAATTGAAACCCAATAAATTTTTGAAGCAAAAAGTAAATTATTAAATGAAATATATATTATATAAGATAAATTTAACTATTTTTGACATAAAATATGAAAATAAAATAAATCTTTACATGATTGTGATCGGGTTTTATAATTATATTATGCACTATTTCCTATGTGTTCTTTTTAACGATAAACCATTTTTCGCCAAATTTAGCTCTAATCAATCTTCCGCTTTTCATGGCCCAAAATGACATTTTTGGAACCACAAATACGACGCAAATGGATGCACCCTGCATATGACGCAGGCATCAGAATAAAGATTCACATACAAAACACATATACATCTAACCCTCGTAGATATCCCATTGCATCCAACCATGCGGAACATCTGAGAGCAAAAGTCCTGAGATTTTCTTTCTTCGCATTCATTTCCCTTTTCTCCGAGATGTTTTTCCCTTTCCCCCGTTGCCTTTTTCCCTAGTTCCTTCACCTGCATGTTTATCATTTTTTTCTCCCTTTGGAGGGAGGGATAAAAAAATGGGATTCGTTTCATCCAAAGATAAAAGAAAGTGGAGGGGGTTGGAGAGCGTAGCAGGCGGGAGAGGAGCTGGGCTCTAAAAAGGAAAAATAGACGCTTATGCTTCAGGGAACCTTCTGTCCCGTTTCTGGAGAATTTTTCTAACTTATACGACGTGTGGTTGGAAGAAAATGAATACAAGGATACTTTCAAGTGAAATGATAAAAATGGAGAAAACGGAGAAAGATAGAAAAGGGGAAAAAATAAATTCAACCCGAAAGCAAAATATTACGTATCTTTTGTGTGTAATGCATGTTTGTTCCTCTTGAGGGAAAGGAATTCTTCAAGGTATTTTTTTTCTCTTGCTGCTGTGCAGAAGGGGATTTTTAGTTTAACACTCTTCAAACACATTGTTTTCCATTAATACTACATAATATTATATTGCTTTTGCTTGATTTACTCATTAAGCAGTGAAATATTATATTTTATTTTTTGTTGAATTTCAAAAATATATGTTCGCAATTTCAATTTTTTTTTCTTTTATTGATTTTATAAATTTCTAACTGTGCTTTTGAAATTCATTATTTAAAATTGTCTAGTTATTCCTTTGGTTTTTCGGATCACTTGTTCTAGTGGATATATTTAGAAAAAAAATGGCAGTTTCTTGTTAAAAAACAAATCTTTAATAATAGTAAAATGAAAGTTTTCTATAAGTTAAATCGATTGTCTTTTAGTTCAAATTGAAAATTATATTTTTTTAATAATTTGTGTGGAAAAAATACTTCTCTTTTGTTTCCATTTTTAAATTGTTTGAAACCATAAAAATATTAGCGCATGCATACATAAAAATGTATAAATGTACTAAACATATATATTAAAATAATTATTGAAGAGGAGGACTTATTCAAGCGGTTTCTTTTAACTTCATGGAGCATGATAGAAAAATTTGACTACATTCTTAAATAAAATGGAATAATATAATTATAATAAGTATACTTTGCTATAGCATGAATATTCATTTACAGTTTTAAGTTTAAAAGTTTGAACTTGACATGACCATGACATAACCATGACATAAGCAACCATGGTAATTCATTTCAAGTGTAAATAATCATTTGGCGTTATATTACACTTCATATGTTCCTTTATATAATTTCTAGATTTCTACAACAAATCGGTCCAGTATAAATGGCCCCAAAATGTGAAACTACTTTATAAAAAACAAACATTCTGTTGTCTTTAGGAACGTTATCGATTCGCTTTTTAAGATTATAAAGGTATTTTGTTCGTGGGTTTCCTCAGACCTATGTACAATTAAAGGTACCAGAACATGCAAGGAATTGTGAAATATAGTATTCAAGCTTCCTTGTTTTTGTGACTGATATCTTTGCAAATTATTTGTAAAGTTTATATTTCTTGTGTGTCTAATAATAATATTTTAAACTTTCTACAGAACTATAAAAGTACTTTTAGTCAAAAAAGGTTTTATTTCTCTCTTAGTTGAACATAGAAGTTTGAGACATATTGGCGATTTGATACTATTTAACATTACTATTACTCTGTATGGTTTCAAATTTTTATGCATCTGTAAAGGATATTTTTGTATATAGTGAGCAAAAAATATTTCTTTCTGAAGAATATCGAAGTTTTTGTAATTTTTTTTTATATTAGAAAATTAAATTAATAAATAAAATTTACAAAATTATAAAGTTCTATAATTTTTTTCGAAGGAAATATACAGTAATATCATTACAAGATTTGGTTCACTATTTTTTTTTTTTTGTATTGCTTTAGACATGATGAATAAAATATTTTGTATACTTACGGAAAGCTTTTCTTTTAAAACGATAACTAAAAACTATTTGTAGATCTCGATAACAAAAAATCTCGTAGTTTGCACGCCACGTATGAGCACTCATACTCCTGTTGGAATGTGACCCAACGAAAGTTCTGAATAAGGGAAGACAGTAGGATCCAAAATTTAAGAGAACAGCGTATGCTAGTTATTGTACCGATATTATGTATTAGGGAGAGCAGAAATGTAATCCAATGTTTCCTAAACCATAACCATCCCCATACTAGCAAGTGAAAGATCAACATGGCGATGTATAAGACAACAGGAAAACAATCTCTCCATGTTGTATCTAGACTCTTCTGTTACCATCATGGTAAACATGCAGAAATGGGAATCGTCTGTTCAGGCAATGCCGGGAAATTTGTTTGTACATGTCGGCTGTGCATTTGTCCCATTGCAGACCTAAACACCTATGAGTCTGAGACAAAGTTCATCTCTGTAATGGATACTTTGTATACATTCCACGGCGTCGAAACGCTGCCGAATGGAATGGATGAGCTTCGTTTGTTTGGCAACGAATCATATTTGTTATGATCTGGCTCCTGATGTGGCAGAAGGATCGATCACTGTCAGTAGCACAATTTGCTGTTCATCATGTGTGGTAGTGCGAAGATGTGAGTGCAATTCAAATCGCCAGTTGTTCGTTTCCTCTGATATTCATCGATTAAAGGTTTACTACACTGTTGATTGTTTATATCCAACTCGATTACCGATTCATTGAAGAAAATTCCGTATTCTTTACTGGCAGTAATCATATCTCATTCGAACTCACAAACGTCCTTGAATGACAATCCTTTTATTATTCGCAGTATACTGAAGCTTCTCACGCAAAACAATAGCACGATAAAGCAATTTCAGTACTTCGAAACGATGCCCAGTTCTCCCTTTGCATTGTTGGTGGCCCTGCAAGTGCCCATGTTGTGCGTTTGCATTGCTGGTCAAAGAATAGCGTAATTTTCAAATGATTTGTATGCTTTCTTCATCGCGTTGCGTTTCGGATGGCTAGTAATGCATTTATTTAAAAGCATACTGAATGAAAACTATCCTGAAAATTTAAAAGGTAATTCAAACGCTTTCCACATGTAAAAGTATTCTTATTTTATGATAAATTTAAATTATCCACACATTATTTTTAAAATTAAAAGCAACAATAATCATATTTTAACATTTGATAACTTTTTATTTCTATATCCGTTTATGTAAAAAAAAAATATATATAAACATTTAAAATCACTTACGACCAACTAACAATCAACAGCTGCTTTATATTTTAAGTTGTGTTACATTTAGATATGTCTTGCATAATTTTTTTATTACATTTATAACTTTTAGAAACTTGCTCAGTATGTATTTATGAACATAAATTTATACACATTAAACATAATTATAAATTCAAAAATTAAATTTTTAAAAATTTCTTGAAATATATACTTTGACTCAAATTTCAGTAATTTTTATTAAAACTTATTTTTTTTATTTATATTAATTTTATATTTATTACAAATGCTGTACAATATTTAAAGTTCGGGAACGTTTAAATAAAATAATTACGTTTAATGTTTAGGAAACAGACGCATTTCAATATCTGCAAGATATCAGACATCTGCATAAGTAGATTTTAGGAAAATATACCAGAAAATTAGAAAAAAAAGCTTTATTTTGAGAAAAATGCGAAAAAGAAATTTTTCTTTATAGCGAGACATGTATTTTTAAGTTTTAAAAATTCAGTTTTCTATAGATATACATGTATGTCTTAAGGCTCCCGTCAAATCGCCATTTTGATTTCGTGGATGTAATGTTAATCCTATGGAATTTCGACTTTAATTCTCACATCTTTATTATTTGATCTATTTGAATGCAATAAAGTGCATTTGAAAAAAGAAAAAAATAATCAATGCTTCTGTGGAATTACATTTTTTTCTAAGATTTTTAAAAATATTTTTATTCTTATTTTTACTACTCGTTTTTGAGTTTTCCGGTCTTTAGAGAATATTTTCAAATATTTTTAAAAATCGGAGGAAAAAAGTAATTCCACAGAAGCATTCATCATTTTTTGCTCTTTCAGATGCATTTTATTATATTCATATAGGTTGAATGGTAAAGATGTGAGAATTAAAGTCGTAATTCCATAGGAATAACATTACGTCCACGAAATGAAAATGGCGTGTAAACGGGAGCCTTAAGGATTTTGATTTCGCCATTTTGATTTCGTAGGCTTAATGTTAATCCTATGGAATTTCGACTCTAATCCTCACATCCTCTTATTCTTATTTTAATGATTCTTTTGCAAGTTTTGCCGGCCTGTAAAAATATTTTTAAGAATCCGAGAAAAAAATTAATTCGACAGAAGCATTTATTATTTTTTGCTCTTTCAGATGGACTTTATTACATTCAAATAGATCAAATAGTAAAAATGTGAGTCAATGTCATATAACATTGCGTCCCCGAAATCAAAATGAAGGTAGACGGGAGACTTAAATAAAAATAAACAATCAAAATTAGAATCATACGAGTATATGCGACAAAGAAAAACACTGCTTGTTACCTTTAAAAATCATATATTGAAGAAAAGGTAGAATGTTTACTTTTAACAGCGTTTAAAAGTGATTTTTAGTTTACCTTGATATATAAATAAAAATATATAAAATATATCAACATCATATTGCATAAATTTACCAAGTAATTTTTTATATATTTTATTTGATATTATAAGGAATGAATGCATGTTGCTCATAAATTTATAAATAGAAAATAAAGGGGATAAAACGCCATTTTTAAAATCGAGAGTCATCATAAATAAAAGTATTAAGACTAACGCAGAATACTAATTTTTTGTACATTGCTGACTTTGTTGATAATGTCTTCAACTCATGATCAACCTTCTAAATAATTTATTTTCCATCATCTCTATAAAAACTTTTTGACATAAAAAATGTTCCCATCTTCATAATATAGATATATATTTCATCCCATTATCCGATAAAATACTTTCAACGACAAAAATTGCCGAGATCAATATCCGAAAAAAATAAGATTGATATCTTCCAATTTTACAAAGTATACACAAACCTTATTTGACCAAAGAACATCAGAACACACCATAAAAGAAAAAAGATATAAAAATAAAAGCGCGAAACACTCTTCCATCATTTCTGACGCTCTGTTTGCTAATCGCTAATAACATCGATGTAACGCAATACAAATATAATTGCGTTTATCGGAAATTAAAATCCAATTAAAACCGGCTACCGACCGTCATCTTATCCGTTAAAAGACAATGCTTGGCACGATCCTATCAATCGCCAATCCAGCCAAAAATATGAAAAAATAAAGGAAAAAACCATCAAGTGATCAAATACTCTTTGAAATTCTTGACAGTTTTTAGAGGCGTGGATAACCACCAATTATCGATCATCTGCTACGAAAAGATGGTCAGTAGAACAAGGTCCACCCTCATCCATCCCTGTAAGTGTCGTTTTCAAACAGAAGTGACTTCTTTTAGAATGATTATGGTGGTCATTTAACATTAACAAGGCGTAGCCAATGCTTGGCGACGCTGTGGCTTTTTAACAAAATGAGAAATATCCATATGTCCGCGTGATTGGAAAGCAGACAGGGGCTTTTGAGGGTGATGTTACAAATCGGGCAGGGTGTGTGTTCACGTGCGTATCTTTGGTCACGCCACACGGATATTGGAAAAGAATATATGGAGAGAGGCATAGTGAAATATATCATTTATATACATTTTATTCAATGAGGGACCAAATTTGATTACGACTTCACAAAAACTATGAATGCATTACATAATATTCATTTTCCTATATACTTACTTTATTAATGAAACAATTCTGTAAAAACAATATCCGATAAATAGTACAATTTTAACAGATTATTCTGTGTTTTTCGAATTTATTGTTGAATTAAACTTCCCATACATAAGAATTAAGCTAATATATTTTTCAATTGATTTTAAATGTAATATTTTATTTAATACATTCCATGATACCAATAAAATAAACAGTGTAGTAATGCATGGTTTATCTGATCCTATGTCCTCCCACTGACGTAGTGAGGAATTGAGGAGAGGGAGGTAGTAACTCAAATGTTCTTTCTGTCACTTGAAAGAGGCCAAACATTACGAGATCCGTTGCCAATAGCCTTCCGGTTGCTTCTCAGTGTGACGTTAATAAAATAATTCGATCAAAAACAGTATCATACATCGATATTTTGAAATTAAATAATATCGATATCAATGTATTGATCCACTGATTTTTCTTTCATAATGTTGAATGTTTTTCCTTTTATCACTTATGAATATTTCAGTGCTCTGAATTTATGAAATATTGATGTAGATTTTTGTAATTTTTCAATGAACAAGAAGGGCGGTGAGAAGTATTAAATGCATCTTATCGGGACTGAGGAAGATTTACGGTGTTCCTTATGAATTGAACGAAACGGGAACATTTACGTAAGTGTTACGATCAAACAAGAAAAGCAGCGCGAGTGACTTACATTCAATTAACACAAATCATCGAGTGCATTTAAATTCTTGTACTGAGGTCTCCAGAGCTTATTATACAACAGCAACAAACTTTAAAAGATTAAAATTATAGATTTTTCGTCTTACATTTACAACAAATGCTCAAAATATCTACTTTTTCTTGGAGGTAAATCTGAACTCATCAGCGCATATTTTGAGAAACACGTGACAAAATGCTAAGAGAGACTTTGTGTATCTTTTGAATAACGGCTATTTTCAAATCATCCAATGTTTGGCGATTATTTTCATGACCTTCATTCATAACCTATCCTCACAGATAAAAGTCAGCGAATGCCATATCAAGGACGAGTTGGACAAATATTTCTATTCTCGTGATGAATCTATCGCCAAAAATATATAGAACCATGTCCATGTTTTATTACAAGTAAGGTATATTGCACATCTTTTTTTGAAACCAATAACTCTGATCTGTGCATTCCTTATGAATGCTTATAAAACAAACTTCACGAAAACTATCACCGAGCAGTTGACGAACTGAATATTGCGGTTTCTCAGTTAGTACCAGTAGTTAATCCCAACATTTTGAAAGGCATTTCTCAAAATATGCACAACCAAGTTCAATTTGGGTTCAAAGAAAAGCGCAGATATTTTGAACATTTGTTGCAAATGTAAGTCCAAACCTTTTTTGCATGTTATATTGCAAAAGCTTTTATCATTGACATAAATGTTATATATTTATTTATTGTTTATTTATTTATTTTGTTTAAAACATTCACGAAAGTTCAGAACGAGAACGTTCTGGACATTCGATACATCCAAATATTAATCCCTCATATTTTTG
This sequence comes from Nephila pilipes, assembly GCA_019974015.1. Classification (NCBI taxonomy): domain Eukaryota; kingdom Metazoa; phylum Arthropoda; class Arachnida; order Araneae; family Nephilidae; genus Nephila; species Nephila pilipes. The sequence goes on from BMAW01069890.1 coordinate 82,491, forward strand.
AAGCAAAACTATTGTTGATACCCACCCCAAAATTTCCGAAATAATGTGCATCCCATATTTGGAATTTAGTACGTGGTCCCACTTAATTTAATACATAGGATACAAAATGAATTATTTTAAAAAAAAAAAAATGCATTAACTTACTAAAATATTTTTTAAAAAAAATTAATAGTTCTGACCAAATATGTGACCAATTTTAATTAAATTATTTTTTGAAATTAATTTGTTATACTCAAATTAAGTTAGATACTGGTGCGAGACATAATTGAGGAAAGTGCTTCTTTCATTATTATTATTATTTACTCGTAAATTATTCAAAACACTTTACTGATTTACAGACTTCAGAAATTACATATGTTATTATTTTTATCATAAATTCATCTATATCAGCTGATTTTTATTTTTTAACCACAATAATTTCTCGTATGGGATAGATGGTGCAAAATACTATGTGCCAAAAATTAAACTGTCAAACAATAACTAAATGAACATGCAGTACTAGACCTAGATTTACAATTAAAACAGAATTTCAGATTAAAACTTTAAAAGTTTATATTTTTAGTCAATGTACAAGACAGAAATTTGTTTTAATATATTGTGTGTATTAACTGTTGCTGATAACTTTAAACTGTTTTTTTTTTTGTTTATTAACGTTGCTTTTAGAAACAACACGAGAACTATTGGCTTCAAGCCTCGTAATTCTGAGACTCGTTACAGTCACGTGGAAGACATCTGAGCTGGCATTTCAAACTCCACCCTTCCACACCACACCAACGGGAGGACTTAGAGCCTCGTTTTAACGTGCATTGGCACGGCCATACGGTGGATGCTCATTGGCATACGAATCGAACTTATAACCTGATGCATAAACAATTAGCTGTGAATCCGTAGCCATATCAACTAATCTACCACGGCCCCATCTTAACCTAAACAGATTGTATCGTCTTTACTAAGATTAAAATATATTTATTGAATAAAATAGAAGAACTTTAACTAAAACTGAACCTTAGATTAGATGTTATATTTTTATAAATCGTTTGCTTAGGGCAAAGTATAATTTTTTCTGTATGAAAAGTAGTGCGTAAGAGATGGAATTTCGGAAAGTGGGTATATCAGCAAATTTGCCATCCACATAATAACTCGGCTAATCAAAATTAGGAGGTCTGGCATCTATGTACCCTAATATGCTTCTAATTGAATAAAACCTACCAACAACTATATTTTTTCTTTCAAACAATGATTTTTTTAAATAAAATTATGAGTAAAAAAAATTATTCTTAAAAGTGGTTCTATATGAAATCTCAGAGATACAACAAAAAATAAGAAATGTGTGTGTTTTGATAATACGTCATATTAAATGATGACATCTAATATAGTAAATTTAAATTAATATTTACATTTTTAAATTATCGTTTGGTAAATTAATTTTATCTCTTCCATATAATTGCTATGAATTATCTTTTGTTGGAAAAAATTATTATACATGCTACTTTAATAACTATATTTTGTCAAAACCGCTGATTGAAGTTTCAGGTTGACATAATGTGCTTGTGAAACATTTGTATTTCCAATAAACCAATGTAATAAGGGAGTGTGAATTAAATCCGTTTTCGGAACAGGAACTTTTTGGTCCAAATGATTTATTTACATTAAAATACTTATTTTAAGAATGTATTTAAAAAAAACAAATTTTTTTACTCGTCTTATGTTTACTGTCATTTTAAGGCTCTCGTCTCCCAGCCATTTTGATTTCGTGAATGTAATATTAATCGTGTGAAATTTCTACTACTATCTTCAAATATTTACTATTTTATCAATATGTATGCAAAAAGGAGCATAATGGAGAAAAGGAAATAATGCAGGTTTATGTACTTTTCCTCCAATTTTCTTAAAAATACATTTTTACTCTTATTTTATGATTCATTTGTTGTTTTTCCTGTTTTTTAAGCTATTCTAAATATTTTTTCAAAAATCAAGAAAAAAATGTAATTTTGAAAAAAAATATTCATTTGTGCATTTTTCATTCAAATTGATAAAATAGTACAGATTTGAGAATGGTAGTAAAAATTACATAGAATTAACATAAAGCTCAGTAAATCAAAATGACAGGTAGAAGGGAGCCTTAACAGAATTGTAACAAAACGCATGAACATATAAATATCATCACAACAAGAACAATACTAACTATTTTGCATTTTTCATACATTTTAATCCGAGCTTATTCAAGCGTATTGAAATTCAACAGAACCAAATGAATTTTATTTTTAAGAACACTTAAGGTATCCGTACAACTTTAGAACGCTATATTTTTGTCAATTTTTTTTATTTTCGACTTTTAATATCAGTTTAAAATAGAAACTTATTTCTTTCCAATAGTGTTTGAATTTTGCTTATATTTTATTTAGAACTAAAGTTACAGGGATTTGAATTTTATTCAGTAGTTAATTTTTAATTGCATTTGAAAGATTGCTTTTGATTTTTCTCAAAATGTGTTTTCTCGAGATATTTACATACGGCAACGTAGATATCAGAAAAGTTTAAGAAATAAATTAATTTTAAATTTGCAAGTGTCTTCCTTATATAGTTTTTAAGAACCCCTACTACTTTCATGGTTTAAATTGATAGAATTTTAGTAACAAAGGTGTAAATCATGTATTGTTGCAATTTTTTTTTTCTTTTTTTTTGATTTTTCATTGTTGTTTGACTCGAAATACAATAAAAATTGTAGTAATATGATTTTCGTCATGAAAGTAGTACCACACCCGATACATGTTATGATGAATGGGATACAATTTACAGAATAATGATATTTTTGTTTACTTTTGAGTTATGAGAGTTATTCTAATAATCAACTTATGTACTACTTTCAATATATTCTCCACTCCATTTTTTTTTTGAATTAAAAGCAGACTATTAAATGTGTTTTCCATAGTTTTAGGTTATATTTTAGCATTAAAAAATATTTTGATATCAAATATGAATGTATTTCAAAAAATTTTCTTCGAAGGTGTACGGATACCTTAAATTATTATATCTTTACACTGTTATCAATTGCTTTCACTTTAAACGTTTTTTCATCAAAACGAGGAACTACAGCATTATTTGATTTATTCATTTAAAAAAAAAATTCTTCAGATTACCAGTTAATAACAGCATAATACAATTAATGAAAAGCCTAAATGCATAATTTACCAATTAGTTTCTATCCGAAGAGATTAATTTTTAATTATTCCTAGCATTTCGCAACACAACTTCTAAAACTTGGTTTCGTCATTTTCGGAAAACGTCATTTAGAGAAACATTGTTCTGTGGATTTAAGCCGATTAAAAATTATTTGATTAGTCAATGTTAGTGTTTCGATTCGATTCATTATTTTCCTTTGATTTTCTCATTGATCTGTATTCCTTTTCCGAATAAATCACAAATTTCATTCGCTTAATTAGACATTTAAGGGCTTAATTTTGCGCTACTTATCCCTTTAAAGTTTTCGACTTTCTTAAAACTGCAGTGTTTATTAGGAAAATGACAATCCACTGGCTTGGAATCGCATAATATCTTTAAAGAGGGGTTAGGAACTTGATCTTAAGAGATAAAATTTAGTAAGTTTAATGAATTACTTACGGGTCTTCATGAAATTTCATCTTTTATTTTAAGCTCTACAAGCTCGTATGTTAATGAGTTTCCGAAGACCATTATTAATAATAATATGTTCGAAGGTGGTTCAAAAAATACATGTGTCTGGAGACGAATGGCATAACTAAACCTGCTTGTGGTAACATTGTGTGTGCTGCCATCTATTAAACGACGTGAAAATAAATATGTCCGTGATTCATACATTATGTTTGATTGGGGAGTCTCTTGCTGCTAAACTTAAATTCATTTGTTGTCTCGTAGAGTTGTCATTGTCATTTCGGATCGAGATGTAAACTTTCGATGAAATATGAATTTCTCATCATACACCAGAAACCAAACAACACACATAACAAAGGACTGCTTCTGTTGAATCTACACCAAATTAGACGATCTCAAAGACAGTAGAAGCAGTAGCGATGCTTTTCTACCCAACTCTTGTGCCATAACTAAATCAAATACAACAAACTCTAAAAGTCAATAACCTACAAAAAGTCACACTAGCAAATCTCACACAATTATTTTTTCATCAATTTTGTAATGTAATGTCTAAGGAATATTTGCTCTCCATGGTGACCCTTTGAACTGATTCACCTATTCAACTAAAATCGAGCTAATAGTCTCTTACCAAATTCTCTTCAGTTGAGGCTGACTTGATTTCTCGATTCCGCTGCAACCGCTATCTCCCGTTGCAACTATCGACATCTTCTACTGCTTGTAAGGCATGCGCTCAGCACTAGTCCCACTCGATCTCTATCTATTAGACTTCCTTTTGCTTATATACCGTCCTATCTAATTCATTTCACTTTATTTTTCCCTGCCTCTAATTATCATAATCAAGTTTAATTTTGGTTGGGAAGAAATTGCTTAGTTCATGCAATCAGTCTCAATTAAAGTCCCCAAGGTTAATGAAGTGAAAATCGCGAATAGCCCCCCGTCACAATTCTACGGAGACAATTTTTTCAGTATGCAAAATGCGTCATACTCTTGAAATTCAAAGAAAAATGCTATCAATGGACAATATTACAGTACATTACCACAATGTCATTTCATATTCTTCACACGATTGCTTTGGGACCCCCTAATACAAAGGTACTTAACTAGCAATAAAGAATAACTATTTCATAAAAAGGCACTCAGCATATGTTTAAGAAAAAACATTGAAGATATGTATTTGTTCCTTCGTATCAAAACTATTGTAACAGTATTTTTTAAAATCAGAATCAATGTAATGTTATATATCAAATAAGAAAACGAATATTTATTGATTGTTTGGTTTTATTAGCTTCGTACAAGTTGTAAGTAACACGAGGACTATTGACAGAATTCTCAAAGGGACAACGCTCACTCATAGGATTTAGAGCTGCCAACCCTGGGGAGACAATCATCACCGAATTCACTAGCTAAAAGAAATTTTTGCAGGAATAAATGGTCAGATATAACAGTGCATGTTAGAGCAGAGAACAAAAACTAATAAACAAATTCAAAATTTTAAAGAAAATAAAAGCTAATGATGCATTTATAGAGTGGGACTTCATAGTTCTAATACTTCCAATTTTACATTTCCGTAAATGCATTCCTCTCTCTCTCTCTTTCTTTTTTTAAATTTATATCAAACTGTATTCCATTGACGTCACGATGTCATGCTAATATCTGACTCTGATGTATGACTTACACCCACAGTGAGTCTCCCAGCGACTACCGGTCATAGATTTGGTACAAATGATGCACGCAAAAGTTAAAAATTATAATATTCAGAAATAAAACATTAGTCAAAAATAATATATACCTATATACAAGGTATATATTATCACATGATAAGGAAAACTGAAAATTTTCAAATATAATCAAATATTGTAATAATTTTGAAATTTGTTGCATAATTTTACGAGCCTAAGAATACGGGACTTGAGCTTGAAATGCAAATTAGGATTTTCACACTCTTGGGCTATTGGAGACGAACCTCCTAATTTTGAGCCTCGGTCAAGTGATGAGGTCTACACCTGTTCTAGCCCACTCCTTCCCTACTTCCACACCACGCCAACGGGATGACTTTATGCCTTGACAGATGTAAGTGCATCAGTTTTGGATAAACTGTGGGTCTGAGTGGCATCAAGACTCGAACCCCCAACTAGACGTATCTGTCGGTCGCTAATCCGCAACTGTGACCACTAGGCTACCGCGGCCATGAAAATGGGTAAGATAAGGAATAAATTTTATAATGCTAATAACTATTGCTGTAGCTGGGATTTTCACATCTTTCAGTGGCGTTATGAAACTCGTTTTCGTTAAGTTTTCCTTTTACTACGCGCTAGCTTTATATATATACCTAAGCCTTAATTTCTTACTTCGATACTGCTGGCCTATTATAGCCAGAGGCGACGAAGAGCTCTCTTTAAATTTTGGAACAATCGCTCTCTTATGTTAGCTGATTGTGTAATTTTGATAGAAACTTCATTTTAAATATAGAAAACTCTTTTTGTTTATTGAAAATTTGCATCTTTATATTTACGAGAATACGAGAAGGTAAATTAATTTTATAAATTTCGAAAGCAAGTCTGTTTCCATAAGATTGTTTAATCAAAAATGGTGTATTCTTGTATATTTTGCACCAAAACAGAACATATAAAGAAAAAGTTTCATAGCTCAGTAATCATTTAATTGAAAATGGAATAATATAATTTATAAAAAATTATTATTTGAAGATAAAATGACATGCTTTTAGTAGCGATTTCTGAATCGAAAATGTCATAATGTAATATGTTCCTTACCAAAACAGAGTATATGAAAAGTAAAATGTATGTCTTTAACGGCAGATTCTTATCAGAAATGGCACAATGCTAAAGTTTATTTCTATTACCTTATGTCTAATTTTTCTTATGAAATAGTTATATATAAATATTTCTTTATCTAGTGTATCACTTGTATTTATGAGAAAACTATGATTTTTTCGAATCATTTTAATTAAGTTTCTGTGTAGATAACATTTATATGGTGAAATAACAAAACAAAGTTTCAACTTCTTCAAACTAAGTGTATAGAGTTTGACGTCAATAACTTAAAAAAAAATACGAAATTTAAAATGTATACACAAATCTTTTGCTCTCTCTCTCTCTCTGTGTGTGTGTGTGTATGCAATATATTTTTCTTAAATAGTTCATAATAATATGTAAGGAATTGAGGTGAAAATGAATTTAATACCTAACTGATTCTCTTATTTCATTAATATGGTGAAGATTAGTAGCGAATAAAGCTTTAAATCCCAATCGCTTTCGACACGTTCTCTATGCGTTTCGATTTACTTATTGCAATGGGACAGGTCATCCAGTTATGCTGCTACATTCCTGATTTGTATTAAAGGAGTATCTGATTTATTCCATTAAAACTGAAGGAATGTTGCTGCTATATAAATCCCGATTTCCTACAAAATCATTTCATGTTCATAAGGGAAGATGAGTTACCGGAGAGAAATGTGATTACTCGTATATATCCAAATTCAACTGAATCTGTGATCAGTTATTCTAAATCAAGAATTCGAGCTTTTGAACAGGCCGAAATATGTTTCTGAATATGAACTGAGTGTGTTTCCGACGTAATTATGTTTTACGATAAATTAGAACCTCATTGTGTCGGATATAATTAAGGCTGTATTCGTATATTGTTAAAGAATAGAACCTGAAATTCGAATAATTTTCCGATAATAAAACGCTGGAACATTAAGTTTATATTCTGACTTCGCTAATTTCTAGAGAGTAGCATATTTTATAACAATACTAATTTTTATCTAAGTTAATCCCTTTTATCTGCAGTTAACTGTTTTAAATGGTTAGACCTCTATAGAGTAATGCTAAATGGGTTTTGAAATTTAGTGTTCAAGAGAAAAATGACATGTTTTTGGAACGTTCCTAAATTTTAAGAAGTCTGTTTCGTAAACGGATTTATGTGTTTCAACGTCTCAAACTTTCATAAATATTGAAACAATTTTCTTCTTGAATATATATTCCAAATTTCTATTTTTTTTTGTTAGAATAGGCAAAGACCGTCTTAACTCGGATCTCCGAAAACATGGATTGATTTACTTTACATTTTTTCTGGGTTTTCTTTAGCTCACATTGTATGTCAGGGTCAAATTTTTAAAAGCTTTTTTCTCACATTTTAATGCGCTCAATTGAGTTGAAATTTTCTGTACATGATAGTTTTGGATAACAATATAACTTAATTATAATTAATAAAAATTAATTGATTAAAACTAATCATTTAGAGAATTAAATTTTACATCAAGTTTCTCACCATGTCGCCAAATGTTCACCAATTTCAATGCTTAATTAAGCTAACACCCTTTACACTTATTTATTTTAGAAGATAAATTTAATAAACACCAAATAATAAAAAAAAATATTAAAACTAATTATTGATTAAATTCAATTTGACTAAGTGTTTGTGAAGTTTGAAGGAAAACCCATTTTAAGAAACTCGTTTTTACCGGTATTATTTTAGATTTAAATATGATTTACAATGTTTCATTGTAGTATTTATTTATTTCATCTACGTAGTTTGATAAATTATTATTATAATTCTGAAATCTTCTAACACAATTTGAGAAATTAATATTATAATAAAAAGGGAATAAAAAAAGTGTAGTTTAGAAAAATGATTTCTTGAAAACAAAATTTTAATTAAACCACTAATCATTAATAATTAATTGTGTGAAATATTATAATTAACGAGATCTTATAGTATTTGCTTTTATCAAAATTTATTCTACCTTTACAATTGTTAAAAAATTTGAACATATTCGGAGATTATTTTTTATTAATCAGTTGATACCATATGAGGCTGATTTATCTTCAACTGTCCATATGGACATTTCCTAAACATTATTTAATTCAAACAACTCGACTTATTCAAAGCAAACTTCATACATTAATTAAAGTGTAATGAAAAGAAAATAAAGAGACGGAAAGATAGGGTATTAATAGATGGCCTTAGGAACAGTATTAATATAGGTGATTATACTATTGATGAGACTAATTCAATTTTGAATCGGATCCATCTGTAATAGAGGGCAGTAAAGTAAAACTTATTAATATTCTTTTATTGAGTACACGGGAAGTGGCTCCAACAAGACCATTACAATGGTGATTCAAAAAGTACTTCCTTTGAAGATAGATGACAGAACTCAATGGTAACCTACTGTTACTATTGAGTGCTGCCATCTGCCAAACGGGGCCGATATAAATTTCATATAGTTTCAAATGTTAATTTTTAACTGGTAATCATTTGCTACCAAATCTAAATTTGACGGCTGCCGGGTCAAATTATCGACATCATTTTACGTCGAGTTGTCACGGCTGATAAGATCTGATTTCAAAAGTATACGCCGGAAATTAAGCAAAAATCAAAATGTTGATTTCCTTCCGTTTAATCTACTCCAAAGAAGGCGAAGATGGTCTCATCGGCTAGAAAAGTTAGGACGAAGAATTTTTCAGGTGCGAAAATCGTCCTAATGACGAAAACTAGAAACTGAGTCAAAGGGCTTGCGAATCATATGGCTTACTAAAAACGAACCATTTTCGATGCTACGAGCGCCATCTTCTGGAATTTTTAATTACTTATTGAACGAACTTCATAGGTGTAGTGAATGCTGATTGTTGCATTAAAATTTCAGTTAAAGCTTTATTCGTCTAAATTATTTGGTGTTTGAATGAACTTTAATTATTAGTAACACCTATTATAGTGGTAGAAAAAGTTAATCTAATTTATTTACGAGAGGCGACGAATTTGCCGCACCTTTTGCTACCCTTATACTGATATTTTCCAATTACAGTTCATAAAAATAAACTTCTGATTTAAAATATGGTTTAAAGCTTAGTTAATTTATGATAAGTGTCTGGTATCTTATTAAGAATCACTTTTAGGATTTCAAAAATGTCAAATGAAAATCATTCAACAAGCAGAAATGTCATAGCAAAAATTAGATATATAATTTATTCTAACGACTCTATTACGTGTAACGGTTCTAATAATACTATACCGAATACGGGAAGGTATCGTAAAGTCTTAATTATTACTAAGAAATAATCGGGATATTTGAATAAATTTTATTATGAATATTAAATGATCCTAATGTAAATGATATTGTTGATTAAAACTATTAATATTGATGTGTTAAATTTTATTTGTTAAATTTATTAAATTTTATTTTCAACAGAATAAAGAAATAACGGGGCGTTGCAAAGTGACTAAATAATTTTATAAAGATATTTAATATATATATTACGTTCTTTAATTCAAATTATTTTCTTATTATACATTTTTATGAACTAAAATGTATCAATCATTGTACCATCTTTACATTCCATAGAATTTGAATCATATCCATTTAGAACAAATCGAAGTTCAATTCCTGAAATATGTTTTAAAATTTACTTTTTTTATTCTTCCACAACTTACATCATTCTTCATTTATAACACTATTTATGTCATGAATTAATTATGTTTTATCTCTTACCTAGAAAATTTTTGGAAAGAAAAATACTTTACAGTATTTTGAATTAGAGGTTCTTATAAACAGGAAGCCTAATTCTAGGATTAAAGAAATAAATATGTCTAAATATGTAGATAAATATATATCTCTTTCAACGTTTGAGACTTAAAAATTTAATTTTACTTTTTATAAGTATCAATTTTCGCATTGTTTATAAATTTAGAATTCCAATTTTAGAAAAAAATGTCCACTTATATGTTATTTATAGAATGTTAGGTATTTGTGAGCTGAAAAGCCAGAATAAATAATGCAAAAGAGACGCTTCTAAGTATTATACTGTGTATAAAACGCTTCGGAGATTCACATTTTAAAATAGAATGGTTTATTGTTTTCTTAGGAATATCTCTTAATAAATTCGTTCTTGAGCTACATAAATGCTATTGGCTGCATTTCTCTGAAAAAAGACGATGCTTGAGCTGATAGCTCAATCTCTTAACTTCGCAGCCATGTGGATTAAGTGACTTAGAAGCCTCCGTTTTTCCTCATAACAGTCTTTAATGGAACCATAGCTCGCCCTTAAAATTTGACATTCGGTGGAACATTGAGAGCGTATTCATTCTATCGAAAATATAGTAATGTCACATCTGAACATATTCATGGGCAAGTCATCTGCAGACACTTAAAGACTTCCCGTAATGCAGAAAATGATAAAGAGAAAGACAACAGAACAAACCCGAGTCAATTCAGGAAGCTTCAATCATAGATGTTTTTGTAAGGGATAATCTTTAAAGTTTTTTCCTGTAAAGCATTCATGTATTTCTAATCAAGAATTCGGTAGAATTGACCGTTGCAAAAGCTGGAATGTATCCACGCTAGGAAAGGTATTTTTCTTAGAATATGTGGCAAAAGATGAATAATCCTTATTTTGAGCATATCAGTGTACCTGATAAGACTTTGAACATATTAAGTATCTTAGAGCCTTACCTTTTTATTGTGAAATTACTATGAAGCTATTATTAAATTAATTTACAAACTGATTATACACTAACTGGACAAACAAAAAGTCGCAGAGTGAAAAATATATGCAAATGTGTTAGAAACCCTGATAGGCTCTATAGTACAGTTATTTACATGTTGTCACTGATAATTTATCCTTTAAATAGGGCTGAAATGCTGTGCAATTAATCATTTCTATATCAAGTACGTGTGAAGTTGTTCTACGCGGAACAGATGTTTCAACGCTTAAAAAACGATCGAATTCTATACCTACATCAATCAAAAAGAATTTAAGAGTTAAATGAAATCACTGGAATCAGTTGGGGAGTCGTATCGTGTCTTATTGAAACCTGGTAGGATAGTGGCCAACAGTCCATATATTGGAGTCAATATGGTCAAAAGGCACTTAAATTGTCGGGAACAAAGATCTCTTAAACGACTGGTGAAGAAGAATCGCAAAACATGTACTGTTAAACTCAAGGCAATATTTAATAATGAGCAGAGCTTTTCAACACGCAAAATGTATCGATAGCTTGAAGTATTGGAACTCAACACTTGCATAGCCCTAAGGAAATCACTTGATGTTAACCGGAAAAAAAATGTCTGTATTTCTTTGCTAAAGGTATTGCACTTTTAAGCTGTAGAGAAAACAATATGTAATCTGATAAAACACGATATAGCTTATTCTAGAATAATGGGCGCTGTGAAGCAAAATTAAACTTTACGAAACGATGTCCTCTTCATGTACGATATGCCAACTGCTTAGACAAATGAAGATGGAATTATGATCTAGGGTTTGCTTCAATTGTTCTGTACTGTGATCAGTACCATTATTGGACAATAAAATGCGGTCATTTAATTACTTAAGTTTGCTTTAAGACTTGGTCTCTCATGAATGGAACTGGCTTATTCCAGAACGACAATACCATGATCCCTCGAATACAAATTATCCAGATTTGGTTCAGGGGGCAGGCGGGCTTTATTTCCTAAATGGCTTCCACAAAGCTTGCATCTTAACCGAAAAGATAATATTTGGGATATAGTAGAACAGCGTTTAAGAGTGATTCGTTTTTTCCATCTTCAGTCCAGAAGAATAGACAATAATCACTGAAATCATACAGAATCTGACTGAAAGTATATCACATCGAATGCATTTTTACAATCCAAACCAAAGGTATTCCAACCAAATATTTAGGCAAGAGACTTATTTTGGCCCCTTAATGTGGTATAAACTAATGATCACCGATTAGTACTTGTATTAAGCTTGTTTTATAATATTGGCAATGCATCATACTTCGAATGGTAGATGCGTCATAGTAATAATGTGATATCTTTTTCCTCTGCAACTGTTTTGTGCCTTTTGTCCTATTGCCTCTATTTAAAACACCCAGTAATTGAATCATATTAAAATATTAAAGAAATTTCATGACAAGTTGAATGAAAAATAAAGATAGTCTAGAAATATAATGAAATATCGCCTTTAGAGTCTAATAACACCACACTATATTCTACTTGAACTATAATATAATAATTTATATTTTTTTCATTGGTTTGAATTAAATCGGCTCTAAATCTACTAAAAAGCTCTTAGTAAATGAGATGTCAAAAATATCATTCTTAGCCAGATGCTGGACACTACTTAACCTCACTTTTATAGCATTCACAATATGTCAAGCAAGAGTTGAAAGTTATGTTCTTGCTGTGGAGTGGCTTTTAATATTTTGCAAGACTGTGTTTAAGGGGATATTGAAAACAATGAGCTTAAATATCTACATTTTCGCTCGTTTCGGAAAATTTCTCATGAATATCTTATAATAAGAATTTATGTTATAAAACAAAATAAAATATTTTTTTATTTTTTAAAAAAATAATTTACTGAAGTGTGTCACCTATTTTTGATGGATCTCCTTTAACTCACATCACATTGTAACTTTGTCTCGTTTAAAACTTAAAAAGCATTTTTCTCACGTTTTAAAACACTTAACTGAACTGAAATTTTCTGTACACGATTGTTTTGGATGATGATACAATAATTTTAGTATAATAAATAAAAATTAATTGATTGAAACTAGTTATTTCAAGAATTACATGTTGCGCTATGTTTCTCGCCAAGTTGCCAAATGGTCGCCAAATCCGTTGTTTAATAATTTATCGCTTGCTTTAATATTAATTATATTTAGCTCAATTGATTAACATAATGCTTAATTGAGCTCATGAGTTTTAACGTATTTATTTTAGATGATAAATTTAATGAACGTCAAATAATAAAAAAAATTATTAAAACTAATTATTGAATAAATTAAATTTGACTCAACGTTTTCTTTTGCTCTTAAAATTTAAGATTTAAAAATTATTTTACTCAAAGTGTGAAGTTTGAAAGAAAGCCATGTTCAAAAAACTCGCTTTATACCGGTGTTATTTATTATCTTACGTAACATCGTTCTTGAGATAAAAAGCTTCAAATTGATATTTTCACAAATTATTCCTATTTACTTTTAACTACAAAACAAATTATACAATGTATGAGACTTAAGAATAGAGTCACTGATAGAAAAGAAAAAATTCAATTTGCACTGCATATTTCATTTGAAATAACAGTACAATTAGTTTAAACAATGAAAGTATTAAATAAATTATCGAGATAATAAAACTCGTGCGATTTTTTTTATTTTCAGTAACAATAAAATTTAAAAATACTGTCACTTTTAATTAAAATTTGAATTGCAGTGAGCCGTTTGAATGGAAAAACGCTTTTTTGAAAAAAAAAAAAAAATGGATGTAATTAAAACGCAACGTGCTGTTAAGAAGCACTGAGTACTTCTAAAAGGCAAACCAGAAGATTGAAAAATTGTCTGGTTAAGATAATCACAGATACCTGCTAAGAATATTTTTTTTTTTCACTCAGATTTTTCCTTCACATCTTTTGTTTCCTTTCCTTTTTCTGTCTCCTGATCAATTAGAGTAACCGAGACGTCTTCGACAAAGGAAGACGAACTAATTTTTGTTCCTAGCTCAAATAGTCGTCACTGTTTTAAATTTAAAAAAAAAAAGGTTATATTTTTAATGGGTTTTCATCTACTCACATTGTATGACTGGGTTAAGATTTAAAAGATTTCTTCTCACATTTTCAAGCTTTCAATTGAAATTTTCTATACACGATTATTTCCGATTACAATTCGATAATTTAATTATAATTAATTATTTAAAGAATTAAATTTTACGCCAAGTTTTTCGCCAAATCTGTCACCAAGGTGAAGGGGTCATGGTTTTTACTCTCTTTTGGTGACTGGTGTGTAATCTCTGTTAACCCGCCTTTTCCTTAAAAAGAGAGTGAGTGAGTGAAAGTAAAGTTTATTGGCGCAAGAGCCAGATATGGCCATGCTGCGCCAAACAAGATTAAACTGTGGTCTTAGTTTAGTTAATTTAGTTTTTATTAACGTCGCACTAGAAGCAACACGAGGGCTATTGGCGACGGACCTCGTAATTTTGAACCACGGTCAAGTGACGAGGACGATACCTGAGCTGGCACCCCCCTCTCCTAACATCCACACCACGCAAACGGGAGGACTTTGAGCCCCGAACAGATTTAACGTGCATCAGCCCCGGCTACACGGCGGGTCTTTAGCGGCCAAGGATCGAACCCGCGACTGAACGAAAACCGCCGGCCGCTAGTCCACGACCTTGACCACTAGGCTACCGCGGCCCAAATTGTGGTCTAGACGTGAAGGTGAAAAAAGGTAAAAGTGGTTGACAAGAAGGAGGGTCGAAAATAGAGAAAGATCGCTAAGGTATCCCGGGAGTGCGTCACCCGTGTTTCTTAAAAAGAGAAGCATTGCAGGGAAGCATCAACTCATGTTCATATCATTGCTCTCTATTTTCAAGACAGGCGAATATGACTGAAAATGAATACAACTAACAGGCGAATGTTACTTAAAATTTAAGATGTAAAAAATAATGTTACGCAAAGTGTGAAGTTTGAAAAAAAACCCATGTTTAAAAAACTAGTTTTCCAACTGTGTTATAATTATTTATTATATTGCAATGATATATACTTATACGTATGTAATTATATTGTAAAGAAAATCACATATATGTTTATAAATAATTATGAATAAGAAATAAATAATCATTAGCTTTATATGCATTTCACATGTACTTGTTTTAGTTACGCCTTGAATAAATATACTACTGCATTTATAACATTAACAGTTTTCAGAGTACTTACAGAGAACATTCTATACTGCAAACATAATAATAATTTCAAAAATTAAATTTAGGAAAATTTTAAAGTTTTTAAACTTTATGATTCACATTTTTGTATGAATATTGTCCATTACCAAAAATTTGTAATTTTATTAGAAAACATTGTGTTTCCTTAAAAGTATATAGCGTCATTTCATAACAGGAAAATATTAGCCCATTGGATAACGTAGATTTTTAGCAAAGTTTACTGGACCTTTAATCAGCCAGATTTTGAAGTAAATGCAAGTAAAAATATTTTTCGCTATGGCGCAGGACGAGTATTTATACATATTTTGTTGAAAAACGGTAAATCACATTCCTCTGTTGCTATACTTCTATAACGTCAAGAATCTGAGATACAGAAATTAATCCAGTTAAATTAAAAAGTGTGACTACGAGAATATAATAAAATACAGATTTCTGAAGTGTAAGAGAATATGAGAATGACATGGGAGATATGAGAGTAATTGCTAAATTTAGAAGTTATCGCTTTTATTTTGCTTTCTTCTTAATTATGATTTAAAAAAGTTAATGTTTGAATAAACAATTTTGTTACATTAAATTTTCTATGTCTGCATTTATCAAATACTCACAAATAATGTATTTACGGAATCAGCAACGAGACCGCTATTTTTTAACAGCAAAAAAAAGTGCAAATCATTTTAATGTCAGGTTAAGAAGCCACTTGACAGATTTTAGTGTTTTATATTTTTTATGAAATTTTACTCTTTATACTTTTGAAAATACATCTTTCTTGAAACGAGGGTCGTTCAATAAGTCCTTAGAAAATTTAAGATATGGCGCTCGTAGCATCGAAAACAGTCAGTCTTAAGTAAGCATCATGACTCACTCGAAAGCTGTCTGTGTCTCAGTTATTCGTATTCGTAATCAAGACGACTTACACATCTCAAAAACACTTCGCCATATTTCTTCCGGCCGATGAGATCCTCTTCGCCTTCTTTGGAGCAGATTCACCGAATGCAAACAAATGTTTTGATTTTTACTTGGTTCCTGAGTGTACCGATAAATCCATTTTTGATCGGACGGTGACATCTGGGCGTAAAATGACGAAAAAATTATATATTAGCGTAACAGAAGAAAAGCAAATAATATCTAACAATTTTAAAGGTATCTACTAAAACATTTAAATTGATTTCAAAATAAATTAAGTGAATAAAAATAACTAGTAGTATATGCAATATTATCAAACTATATAAAAATCAGAATTCATTTCTTTATAAATTAAGTATAAAATGATTAAAATTATCACACTTGTCAATTTATTTATTCAACTGAAATTTTGGTCATATGTGTTTATTATTAAATTTTGAAGTTAATGTAAGCTAAAGCAATGCGAATTTATGAAAAAGTAATGCACGTAAAACACAATAAGATTAATTCTATATCCTTCTCCTTGACTTACGTCACTATGCTTCTAAAGAGTAGGTGAAGCTCTAATGTTTCCCAAGCAATTGGAAACTGTCTCATTAGAACTGAGCCCGTCACCTGAGATGACAGGGACGGACTTTTTAACAGGTGTTGTTGAAAGCTGAATAGTGACGAGATCACACCCTAACATGTAATTCGTCAGATAAAGCACACACAATAAGAACAAACAATCAGTAAGATTTGAATAGATTTCGAATCTCTTTGCGAATAATTTGTTTATTCAAGAATCCATTCATACCGTAATTATTTCTCTTTTTAGATAAAAGACATGCAATAGTGATATGTTTTGAAAATACATTAATTTATTATATTTGCAAGATTTTATTTCTTGTTTATGCTAAAAATAATATTAATTATAAAGGAAATTTGTATTCGAAGATTAAATATAATAAATACATTAAGCAATTAAATTTCAAAACATTTGGCAAGCAAAACTAATTAAAAAAATAACTTTTAGTCGGAAAAATTCAATTTTTAATATATGAACCCCTCCCCTGAGTCATGCAACTAATGATTTCGATATCACTGAAGTGCTATTTAATTCTTGTTTATTTTCACTCAGATTTGTTGTTTTGAATTTGTAAACTCAATATTTAATCTGGAACTTTATATAACTATATTTCTTAAATGGAACTATTTACCTCTACTTGACCGAAATAACAAAGAAAAATGCTTCTATACACTAAGAATTTTTTTTATAAAACAAGTAAAATTACAATAAAAAACAAAATCGTAGAATTGCTTAAAAAAATGTATATATCTTCACAAAAAAAAACAATACACATACTAAGGTCAGCCGGGATGAAAGAGAAAAAGTAATATACAATTCAAAAGAATTCTGTGTAAGGCGTGACTACGAAACTGTTTTCACTACCAAACGGAATGTAAATTTGATTAATTCATGCACTCACTCAAGAAGATGTCAAGAACTCACTCACACATTAACTTACACGCGCTCATCCATTCTCAACAAAAAATCCTTACAAAGAAAGGAAATCAGTTTTTTTCGTGCAAAACAGAAATGAGTTTATATACTTCATTACAAAATTCAGATAACCATACATCGAGTCATTCCTGAGTCCAAATTACTTCCACTTATAAATACGCTGATTTCCTCTTTGGGATCGCGGTTATTTTAGTAACACCACAATCATCGTTTAATTGCTTAACTAACAAAATTACTTCTATGCAACATCTTTTTCTCTTAGGTAAATTAGTACTCTGCTAGATTTACCTTCTCTTTTTCTGCTGACACGGCTTTCTTATACTAGCAACCTCGTCCGCCTTACTTCGTCATGAGGTGTAATTGTAATCAAACATTCATTATTCACAAATACTGTCTTATTTATCTGAGCATCTACATCAATAATATCATCGCCCAGGTGTAACACTCACACATACACACAAACACACTTGCACACACACATATAAATATATGTGAGTGTGTGTAGTTTCCGCGAAAAGATATTTCAGATATAACATTTTGAACATCTCAAACACTCTCGAAAACTTCATTAAGTTAAAAGTTCTAAAAATGTTTTTAAAGCAATTGCAAACAAACTTCTAAAGACGTAACTAATTTATATGTTTCATGCAAAGGAAAATTCTTCCAACTAAGCCCGTTTGTCAAAAGGCGTCATCGAAAAAATTTTACAACAGACATTTTAAAGACGCAGGGCTTGTAATTCATAAACCACATGAAATCTAATTAAAATGCCTTGTTTAAATGTAAATAAAGTTACATTTCAGGAAAATTGTGAAGGTAAATGTTAATAGAGGGCGCAAAAGTGTGATATTGTGTATGTTTGAGTGAAAGATAGCTTAAATATAACATAAAATTTGAATATATTACACACACACACACACACACACATATATATATATATATATATATATATCTGTGTGTGTGTGTGTGTGTGTGTGTTTCAGTAACAGTATTAACCCAAAATGAATTAATTTCCTATTTTTTTTAAAGTAATTATTTTTCATCGTGGGTAAACTTCTATTTAAATCCCATTTATTTTGTGACATTAACACATCATTTAACATTGTAACTGCGCAGGGAAATAGTCACATAAGAATGACAGTCACGAAAAATACAGAATTGTGTTTCTTATTCGTATGTACATAGATAATTCGAATAGAGAACTGAAAACGCTAGCTTCCAAAGAAGAATATTCTGTGAATAGCTGCGTGAGGAGAATTAACAAGACGCTGTTGCTCACTAAGACACGTAATCCGACATGTGTCACACAAATGCAATCGGAGATGATTGTCACGAGGAATAATAAGGGCATAGTTGTGTTTTCCAAAAAAATACCTTAACAATTTTTCTGGATCCCACATATACACACACGCGCAAACACACACACACACACACATACATATATATATATATATATATATATATATATATATATATATATATATAGGAATATTTTATTGGGCTTTTTATTACGTAATAACAAATTAACCACACATAAAATAGACAAGTTTAATAACATTAAAAAATTCTTCAACAACTGTTTGGATCATGATTATCCAATAAATTTCTTAAATATTTATATACATCACAAATATATTAAACATCTTTGCGAATCGTGATCCAATTTCAAATCCACCACACAACAATAGGTCCACAAAGTCGGCTTGTTAGTGGTCTAGCCGTGAAGAATTTATTTATTTATTTACATTTACACAACTTACATTTTTACTCACTCTCTGGACCGTTATACTCCTTTACCATACAACTTATTACCAACCAATTGTTTGCATCCTTTTACATTTTATTACCAATCAAACAATGATTTAAATCTTTTTTCAATTTATATGGTGATGATGTGTTATATTTCTTCATTTTGAGAATGTGATATACATCTTGAAGCTTAAAGAAAATTCCGTCTTACTACTCCCATATTTGAATCTTCATTTCTTTGAATTTTGTAAGTAATTTTTATATTTTGATTTGTTGATAATTTTTAGAATGATAGATTTTATTTTGCAAATTTTATCGTTGAAAATTTTTGCATATTTTAATCATTGAACTCTTTTGTAATTTGGATTTCCCAATTCAGCCTACCAGGAATTATAGATTTTAACAGATGAAGCAAGAGAATATGACGCACTGTTGCCATCGTTTTGAGCCTGTTTTCTCCACTATGATCTAAAAAGTTAACGTTTGAATAAAATCACGCCGTTCGGCATAAATACCGACAGTCGTATCGGTATTTACGGAATGCTGTTCCAGAACGTTATAATCAGCTAATCAGCCTTCGACAAGATCTTTAGTGTTTTGAGTTTTTTTATGAAAGCCCCACTTTTCATACTTTGAAAATGAAGATCTTTCTGGAAACGAGGTCGTTCAATATTCCAGAAAGTGCCCCAGATATGGCGCCGGGTAGCATCGAAAACGTCTTGCTCATCATTCCTGAAAGTGCCGTTCGGTAAAACCGTTGTTCGTAAACAAGACGACTTCATCCGCCGTCATTATTTTTCCGGTCGATGAGTTTTCGCTTGGAGCAGATCACGAATAAACGAATTTTCGATTTTTACTGTTCGAGCAGATAAATATTGATTTATCTGCGACATTCACGCAAAACGACCCAGCACATATATTGAGCGCAACAAAAGAAAAGCAAACATATCCGGCCCACTTTAAAGGCAGCCTGGTCAAAACAGGTTTACCGGGATTTCTCAAAAATTGGCGAATAAAATAACTGCAGAAAGGCCACATCAAATACAGGTATCGCAAATTGCTTTGAGCAACAGCATAAAATGACAAAAGTCACATTTCAACAATTTGTTCAACCGAGTTCTTGGTCATGCGCTGAGTTGCTGGGGCTCTGAAAGTTAATGGGGTAGCAACGCATTCTTACAGGTGCACGCACGTCACTCTTTTCGATGCTCGTGCAGAAGCTCTGCCACTGGAAAATCGTTCACAAGATATTGCATCTTATCAGGTGCCAGCCGAATAGCGACGAGAATGTATTCCTCAACATGTGGCTCGATAAGTTATCAACACACAAGCAAACGGTAATGCAAGACGATTTTATGACATTGTTTTATTTTGTTAAATATTGATGGAAAGAAAATTCTTGCATTCGAAGACAACATAACAAACATACAAGTTGCTCAAATAAAACATTAAGCAGCAAAACTGACTAAAAAATAATTTTTAGCATCGGAAATCAATTTTTTGACATAACTCGATCAGCTAACGACGATTTCGATAGAAAGCAAAGCCAATTTTGTTTGAGTTTTCATCAGATATCAGCCTGAATTTAAACCCATTAATTCGAACTTATAATATAGTTTCAAACGGAATACTATTCAGCTTCGACGAGGGTCGAAGAAAAATGCTTCATATTGACCAAGAATTTTTTTATAAAACAAGTAAAATTACAATAAAAAAATAAAATCGTAGAATTGCTTTAAAAAAATGCAGAGATCAATAAAAAAAAAAAATCAATAAATATTATTGGTAGTACCATTAGAAAAGTAATATATTAATTCAAAAAAAAAGAATTCCCAGGCATGCGATCATTTGAAATCAGCCACTTCGATCAGTCTGAATGTGTTGATTAATTATAATCACTGATAAGTCGTTTCAACACAAGTTAGCACGATGCTCACAAAAAAGTCTCATTAAAGTTGCAGGAAATCGTGCCTTTTTTCGCGCAAACAGAATGAAAGGATTACGTGGCCAGATGGCGACGGTTAAGTTCAGTTACTCAATTCTTTATAAATACGTGATTTTTCAGATCAAAAAACACTAAAATTGAACACATCATCGTTTAATTCAGCTATCCGGCAAAATATTTGCGCAAACATCTTTTCTTTCCAGGGTAAATTACTCGCCAGATTTACCTTTTCGCTGACACGGTTTTCAGCCTGGCCGTCATTAGTGTGGTCAATTAAACATTCAATACCACAACGTCGCTATTTATCGAGCATTCGTATTACCAGGTGACCACACACGACAAACATTGGCATCATCATCAATATGGTAAATGCTAAGCGTATGCGTAGTCATGAAAAGATATTTCAGATAAAATATTTCGTTCAATACTCGAAAACTTCATTGGTTGTGCCCTGCGGCTTGAAGCATCGTGCAAACAAACTTCTAAAATCAATTTGAGAAATTACGCAAAATTCTTCCGTCTGGTTATCGTTAAAACACGAAAAATTTTACGTTATCGAGCTTTAAAGACGCAGGGCTTGCAAATCACTGATGAAATCTGATTAAAATGCCTTGTTTAAATGTGTCAGTTACATTTCAGAAAATATGAAGGTAACAGAGTGGCAAAGCGCGATATCGCGCATGCCGAGCGAAAGATAGCTTAAATATACGAGCGTACCCTGAATATAGTTTGGTCAACGTCACTGTTTCATCGTATCGGTCGTCATTGCGCTACAGCTATTGCTGGCTACGTCCGCGTGCGTACCAGCAATCAGTATTAACCCAAAATTTGTTCATCAGCCTTTTGCTCATTTTTCATCGCGGGTAAACCTATTTGAACTCATTGAAGCTTCGGTGACATAACGAACATAATCACGCAGGAAACAGTTCACGTTAATGACGGTCACGAAGTACAGAATGGTGTTTCATCTGCACATAGATACCCCATCAGAAGGGAAAACGCCAGCTTTCAAAGCCGAAATAAATTGGCGAATAGCCGCGAGAACACGCCGTACGTTTCCATCGGCCACGCGGGTCTGCCGGTCGCAATCGGAGACGATTAAACACGATGAACAATGGGCGCTGGTTGTCAGTTGCGCTATCGGCTTCGATCCCGAGCGGGACATTGACGCGCAAAGTTCATCACTGTTCGTCACCATCAATATTGCCAGCTACGTTGCTGGCTGCTACATACAGTTATACATAGTGAATATTTTTGATGGGAGCTGCACAATAAATTAATCACTGAGTTGCAACAGTGACAAAAAGCTGGGTCGATTAAAAAATTTTTCAACACCAAAACATCATGATTGGTCCGTCAAATTTCTTAAATATTTCAGCATGGTCACAAATAGATACTAGTAACGTGATTCAATTTCACCATCATTTGTCGTCGAATAAGTTCAGAAATAAATGGTGCCAGCCATGTTCAGCCGCGAAGAATTTATTTATTTATTTGTTACTTCATAGTATCCGCCGGTCAAATGTTACCTTATCATTAAATTTGAGCACAACTGGTTATATCCTTTTTACTTTTATGTCATCAATCAAACGATTTAAATCTTTTCACTTATATATGATGTACCGAATGATATATTGACCTGAAGCTAAAGAAACTCATCTTGCCATTCTTCAGATAGCTTGAATTGTTTCTTTCGAATTTGCGTTGTTTTCGATTTGCCGATAGAACGACAGGATTTTCCTTGGCAAAATTTTATCGCCGAAAATTTCGCACAGGCTTTAATTGAGCCGAACTTTGTGGCCCTGATCTTCATCGGTGACCGAGGGCCTTTGGAATTCTCAGATTTTGTCGCTTGTTTTGTCATATCTTCGCTGTGTTCCGTCAAAGTCATCGTGCAGTTGCCGGCAACACAGCCCTATTGAGTCATTTCGAGTTCTGCGGGTTCCATTTTCCTTATTTTTCATCGTTTATCTTTCGATTTTCAGTCTTTAAATATCTTTTAAATTGAGTTCTTCCCAACCCTCAGCTGTCATTGCTGTTGCCGGCTGCCATTGGCTGGCTGTTGCTGTCATTGCTGCCACAGCTGCCGCTGGCCACATACACATTGCTACGGCTGTTACACAACAATATTAAAGGCACAGACAGAACAAGACAAATGTTATGAGTCAAAGAAGACAAGACAGACAGACAAGATATGACAGAGAGTTGACAGATGAGATGAGCAGACAAGAGCTGATGAGCCAGAGTATTTTGCAGATGGAGACAAGATTTATTTGTGACAGTGATGACAGACAGACAGAGGCCATTGACAGACAGCATTGCAGATAGACAGACGTAGATGACAGAGCTGACAGACAGACAGAAAGAAAGCTGTTGTTCAAAACTATCAGCGTAATCGGTCAAAACGTTAATGGCTGCGATGACCAATGAAAGTCTATCGATGGAAAAACCAAAAAATATTTAAGGAAATCTTTCAAAAGTAAATAATAGTTTTGCACTACAGCATGTATATGGGCAATTTTATTAACACCAAATTCCAAGTAAGTCGAAAATAAATCAAAAAATTGTTAAATAACAAAAACAATTTAAAAGAAAGGGAATAGATGACAGAAAAATGTTGAATGGTGAAATAATGCACTAATATTTGTTACATGCTTTTGGAATTGAATATCGTGTGAACTGCAATTACTAGAATTAAACCATCATATCACGAATTTACATTATGTACATATCGTAAATTATAGAAAAAGTAAAACCTGTAACATACACAATTGGTCATGAAATAAACTTAATAAACATTTTGACAACCAATAAAATATAAAGCCATTCTCGAATAGTGACAACAAGACTGGCGTTGAAAAAAATTTGAGAAGGGAAAAGATTTTTGAGACTGAATTAACTACCATAAATAACTGGTGCAGTTTCAGTCAAGTTGAGGACAAGATACATGTTACCAGAATATTACCCATGGATAAACTCCGATATATGAATGAGCTTTTATAGTATTACAGAACACGCCAGGTATCACAAAAGATGATCGTTTATTGGCTTGATTAGGAAAACGAAATTTTCAAAAGAGTCGTGGAACAGTCAAAAAAAAAAAAAAAAAAAAAAAACCGGATGGATCACAACATGAGATTATCGCATAAAACAAGGCTGAGTCTTCCGATGCTTACATCTATTAGAAGGTCAGTTTCTGAAAGATTTCAGAAGAACTGAGTATTTCGGAAGTTATTTTTTCAATGCTGGGACGGGTAGCTATCGGTCGTCACTGGTCAATACGTAAGAGAAAGGTTAAAAGCGGTTAAGAGCTGAAAACCACCCCTTTATAGAATTAAAAGGTGGAGCTGCTGGATATTCAGCCACTATTGATTATTATATTTTGTTTTAAAATTTCGTTATACGACGTTGACAGAGACACGTGGGGAATACAGCTCATCTCAATCCAAATGAACATACATACATTCACGGGGACAGCTGGCTATTCTCCAACACGGTGTCCTCTGTTGTGTCATCCATGCAACGCGTGCAGATTTTTAAAACTAAAAAAATATAATAGTCTTAATTGTAAACTATAGTAAAGATATCCATATCCATCCAGAAGATTTGTTTTTTGAATTCTATACGATGCCTAAAGGTGTGGTTTTCAAATGTAGCCACTTTTTTGTACTCTCTACGTAGTTGTTAGATGACGTATTATACTACGTCACGGATTAAGATAGCTTTATATACCGTCTGATTACCGAATTGTACATGTTTAGGCTCAGACGGTCTCAGTTTCTTCTAAGAAGCTTCAGGACCTTTAAACGCGTCAATATAAGCATGTTTCGAGGATCTCGAAGAGCTCTTTATCTTTTTTTTATGCAAGTCGAATTAGCCCAATTCCTATATTTTTTCAGAGGTCATCCATCCGGTTTTTTTTTTTTTTTTTTTTTTTTGAGCTGGTGTGATTACGTCTTTTGGAAATATCTTTGCGTTTTAGGGGCACAAATTTTTCTGAAAACTACAATGGTATTTTTCGCAAGATCACAACAGTTATTATCTGTCTGTGACACAGTTTACAATGATGCATTGTTTTTCGTATTCTGTAATAAGAATATCACCTCTTCAACCTCTTAAATTTAAGTATCAAACTCAAATTGTATATCAAAGTTACGTGGAGGGTTTTATCCATGTTTACAATGGTTCCTGAATGCTTTATATACAGCTTGTCCCTTAACCAATGACTTTGAGTTGAAACTGCACCAGTTTATCTTGGAAATTTGTAGGAAAATTTTTAGCTAGGTTGAAGTTCTCAATCTCAAAGAAAATCTTTTCCTCTCATAACCTTCGCAATACCTCTTGATGCTTCAAATCACTATCTGAAATTTATGAATGGCCTTTATTTTTTACGTTGCGTTTTGCACATTTAAGATGTTTAGTTAAGTTTGATATTTGCTTTTTTCATATTGAAATTGTGTATGCTTTACTAGGTTTTACTTCTTTTTCTCTGTTTGATTTTCTGAATTTATCTGATACTATTTTTGCTTTGATGTTTTTATAATGTAATTCATTAAGTATGATGGTTTAATTATACATGCAGTTCTAATCACATACATTATTCAATTCCAAAGCATGTAATTCATATTAATTGCATTATTCACCATTCTTAAACTTATTTTTCTGTCATATGTTTCTTTCTTTGATAAATTGTTTGTTATTAATAATTTTTTTGAGTTTTATGATTTTTCTTTCGGTTTTTAAAAAGTTGATTTAGTTATTTAAGTAAATTGTTACTTATATACCAGTTATTATATGAATTGCAAAACTATTAATTTATCTTCTTGAAGACCCAGATATTTTAATTTTTTCTATGATAACATTTAGTCATATTATGTTTTTACATTTATATGATTTCAGTGATTATTTGTGTTTTTGATTCTTTCTTGTCTATTCATATTATCTTATCTAAATGACATTCTTATTTATCTTTTTTATGATGATTCTATACATCATTCTTTATTATCTACTAATATATCACTATCTATCTAGTTTCATTCATCTATCTATCTATCTATCTATCTATCTATCTACATCTATCTATCTATCTATCTATCTATCTTACTATCTATCTATCTATCTTCTGTCTGTCTCGTCTTGTCTGTTCGTCTGTATCGTTCAATATATATAATATTATATATATATATATATATATATATATATATATATATATATATATATATATATATATATATATATATATATATATATATATATATATATATATGTATATATACTCGAAAATTTATGAAAGAATAATTTAAAATATTTAAAAAAGTATCAAAAATCCGGCTGAAATGTAACAATGAAAGAAATAAATGAAAATATAGAACCCAGCAAGTCAAAAAGCAATATCGGCGAGACCGATTAAGCTGGGTTAAACTAGTTTAATGAGTACCAACCTTCCCCTTTGCGACTTGTAGGCTGAATTAGGAAACCAAATTGCAAAAGAGTTCATGATTAAAGATGCAACAACAAATTCAGCGATAAAATCTAC
>BMAW01069890.1:117391-147615 GCA_019974015.1 Nephila pilipes
CATTGTTGGAAGTACGGTGTGCAGATGTTTCATTTTTCATGTTTCTTCCCCCCCCCTTGAGTTCGTATAATATATGTCTAAAGATAAATGATGAAAAAAAGAATATGTTCTTTATGGATGAAAAAATACATGTCATTATCATTATGAAGAATTATATATAATATTTTGATCAATTTATTTGGTTGTATGTATAAAATGTAACATAATTAAGATTGTGTATTTATAAGGCATTTGAGGTATACGGCCTTTCTTATTTCTAACGTAAATTGTGAAAAACATACGGCTGAAAAATACAAAATATAATGCTATTAGTGTTATCTTTTCCTTGTAAGTTTTTAAATGAATTTTGGTTTCTCTTTGAAATTTAAAATTAAACAATATATCTTTTTACAGGTAATAAGGCTAGGAAAGGTAATTCGACTTCTTTCTTATTTTTATTAATAAATCTGTTTCCACTAAGTTTTACTTCGCTTAGCAGGACAATAGGGGAGTTTAAAACACACATACACATAATTTTATTATTTTATAGAATAGAGTTTTATTTCTACGAGGGTCAAACATTAGGTCCTTAGAAAAAAATAGAAAATATTTTGGTAGAACTTTTTATTTTATTTTTCAACATTTATCTCCTTTTAGTTCTATATATTTTAAAAGCATTTCCTGTATTTCTTTAAACCATCTATAAGTAAGATTTTGGAAAGTCTTCAAAATAGGCATTTGTTCAGGCGATGACCTCTACATTCGACTTAACCATTGTGGGGCGAACCATTTTTTTAAATTTTAAAATAAGGAAAAATAGCCTGTAGAAAGCCAAATTCAGTATATACGGTAGATGTTGCAATCATTTGAGCTATAATTGCTTGATAATAGTCGTTGAAATTGCGCAATCGTGCACTCATGTATTACCTTGATGGAAGAGTATCATTTTCTTTTCCAAAAGAGAATACTTTTTCTTGACCGATGCAATAACGACACATAATACTTTTCAGTTACTGTTTTTTTTTTCCTTTTCCAAGTAATTGGTATAGATGATTCCACTCACATCCCAAAATAACTTGACTATAACCTTGCCGGACGATTTCACCGCCTTTCTTCAGACACCGCATGCCTTCAAAATCCGCTGTTTTTAATATACCTTGGTCCCTGGAGGGTAGTAATGTAACCACGCTATATCCACAGTTATTTGTCGATGCAGAAAATCATCACGACTACAGAGATAATACTTAAAAATACCCTCAGTGTTGACCACACGATAGGTTTTATTTTTCGCTGAGAGCAAATGTGGCACCCATTTTGCAGAGGTTTTTTTCACATCCAATTTTTAGTTCAAAATTGAACGCTCAGTACCTTGCAATATTCCAGAGGCGACAGCTATTCCGTGCTCTTTGATTCGTCGGTTCACTCAAAACCACATCGTGGATATTGTCAATCATTCCATAAGTAATCACTTCCACTGGACGTCCCGAACGACGTTCGTCCTTTGTGGATAAACAGCCGTGTTTGAGCTCCATTTCCCAATTATACACAGCTGCAAACAAAAGAACAGATGTGCCATTAACTTTATTGAACTCGGGTGTAATCTCTTTTCAGTGTTATGCATTTTAAATGTAAGTGTTTTATCACCTCTCGAAACTCACTTTCCCTCCCCCCCCCCATTTTTCTAACGAAATATATGTTTCTGGCTTCAATCGACAAAACCATGAAATGGAACTAAATAGTTGAAATAACTGTTTATTGAGACATGATGCTTACCGAAAGCAAACCATTTCCAATGCATTTCTTTAGGATTTCCTAAAGACTTATAGAACGACCATCTTGTTTCGAATTATAGAATTAGAAAAGAAGTCAAGTTCTTCCATTACTGATTCCAGTTCCAGCTTATCCTCGGTCCATTTTGTGACATGTTAAATAGACTAAAGAAAAAAGAAAATATGTAACGAAAAAGTGCAGAATAAATATAACATTAAATATAATATAAGGAAACAAAATAAAGTCACAATTAGGTATAATAGACAAGAGTCGGGGTAACATTTTTCAATCCATTGTTTCGCTTGCACGGTGTTTTTACCCATTAAAAAACAATGTTTTATCTGAACACGAAACTCGTTTTTTTCCATTTTTTAAACAAACTACAAAACGACTTTACTCCAACCTCGGTAACTCAGCTGTTTCTGGTCCGATCGACTTAAAATTTTGACACGTTTCAAGCAAAGGTTAGTACTCTAGAAAGACCTGGTTACTGGTTTACTACGAGCGCCATCTCTGGGTGAGTCTCGGGAGTTATTGATTGATGTGTTAACCAATCACAACACCATAACGTATTTGCTTAAAACACTTTTAAAATGTTTTATGTTCATAATATGTACTGCCTTTTTCCTTGTTATATATATCACCTGCTAGATCACGTGTGATGAATGGATGAACTTCGCGGAATTTTAGGTGCAAACAGAAAGTCTAGTAGGGATCATCCCTACAGGTCTGAAGCCGTGAGAACTGCATTATTAGCTAATTTTTAAGAGTGTGTGATTGCATAAATTAAGTTAAAAAGGAATGGTATCAGGAA
This sequence comes from Nephila pilipes, assembly GCA_019974015.1. Taxonomy (NCBI): domain Eukaryota; kingdom Metazoa; phylum Arthropoda; class Arachnida; order Araneae; family Nephilidae; genus Nephila; species Nephila pilipes. Next base: position 119,955 of record BMAW01069890.1, read on the forward strand.
ATAAGAATGAACGATTTACTTTTAAATATGAAAATGAGAAAAATTAGGAAATTAAATTATGATTATGAGAATTTAATATAAATTAAAGTTAAATCGTTATATATATATATATATATATGTTGCCCCTGCAGACAATTTCATAAGTGACAAATTCTTTTCCGCTTTTCCCTTAATTTGAATATTAGATATTCAAGGTGAAATATTCCAGAAAGGGGAAGAGTATCAACTGCAGATCTTCCGAACAAGCCATTTCTTTTACTTTTTTTTCTCCATATCTTTGGCCTAGTTTGATTATTGGACCCAATAATAAAATTTATAAATTATGAAATGGCCCTTAAATTTCCTCGATATCCCGTCGTAATCTCAAAATTGAATATTTCCAGAACTAATGAAAGAAATTGCATAAAAATTCATATTTTTTACTTTTGCAAAATGATAATGTAAAGTGGTTTTAGAATTGGAAAATAATTTTCTGTCGTTTGGTGCTTTAAGTTTCGAAAAGTTTTCAAAAGAAGATAACTTTATTATAGCCTCATGATTGATATACTAAGTTAACAATAGGGAACCTAATTTTTAAACTTACATAAATCAAAAACTTTTAATTATATCCCTTACTAAATGTTTAAAATGTTTCGTGTGATAATATAATAACACAACACTTTAATTTTTGTATTTATCAGTCTGGAAATCAACTCACAAACTAGATTTAAAGTATAAAACTCTGGTGGAAATTTTGTTATTAGTCCGCTAATTAAAACTAGTATACGCACTATTATTAACTAGCTGCGTAGCTGTTAATTGAAGAAGTTTTTAATTTTCTTGGGTCAGTATTAAAAGATTTTACATATTATTACATTTCTCAACTGCTACTATTGAGATGTTATGCATTTCTTACAGAAATTTCAATTTTTCCCCCTTCCACATATGCAAGCTATATCAAAAGGAAATAGTGACCGTTTATACTCTGATTTAAAAAAAATTTTTAATTTTTTTTTCATCCTTTCAGAACTTATTATTAGCAATGGCGTAAGCACGGGGGATGCAAAATTTACATCCCCAAAGATTTTTTCTGGAAATAAAATATTTCAAAATATTTCTTTAATTTACTGTTATAGATATTTCAAGTTATTTTTTTAAATAAACTTCTCGTGCTTACATTTTTTCTCATCAATGCGAGAAAATATTATTAATTTTGAACCAGTTCCTGAGAAAATAACACCAAAAGTTTTTGCTGTTTCCGAAAGGTCCCTCTAGGTCATTGTTTAATGACGAAGAGAGAGAGGGGATGGGGCATCCGTATAGAAGACTTTTAGAATTATTTTTGTGACTTTTATAACTTGATAAAAATATATCAATCTGTGAATAATTTTTTAAATAGAAGAAATTAGATTGGTGTAGCATATTCTTTAATTTTTGCCAGACGGCAATTCTTAACAAGAGAAATTGCTTTTTTCATGGCAATGAAAAGATAGGATATGCACACACACCCTCATTTCATGGATATGCATCCCCCCTCCCCCAAACTTTAATTCTGTGTACGCACTGATTAGAACCATACAAAACTTTCCGATAGTGCAAAAAATATAAAGTTATTTCATTTCGTGAACAAGAAATGACGCTTTTAAATAGTCAAACAACTTTCAGCGAAAATGTTCATGGAATTTTAATCGATTTCCTTGCCTCAATTACACACTGTATCAAATGGAAATGAAGAATATCTATATTCATATAAAGAAAAGTAAAACAGAAATTTTTTCTATTCGTCTATGTTTCATTACTTATTGATAGCATACAGATCTTGTTACATAAAGAAGGAAACTTAAATTTTTTTATTTCCTGACTAAAAAAGGACACTTTTAAATAATCAAATAAATATCCTGAACAGTGTCCAAAACCTTTTCAAAATGGTGGTCTGCTCAATTACAAAATGTGTGCGAAGGAAATGATGAATTTTAATATTCATATTAAGAGAAGTAATAAAGAATATTTTAAACTTTTATTTTCTTTCATTATTATCAAATCCGCACACACACGTACAAAGCTCAATCGGTAGCACAAGAAACATGAAATTCTTTCATTTCTCGAACAAGAAATACCGCATTTAAATAATCAAACAAATCTCCACAAAAATGGCGGACAAAATCGAATAATGCATTCTTGGATGCATCTAATTCAAAACATAATCTTCCTGACTTGAGAATCCCCAAGTATAAACTTATCAAAATTCCATCCACACAACTTGCTTAAATGAGCGAAAATATTCATACGTAAAAACCGCAGCCTTTTATCCTGCGGAACAGTAATAATTCTCATTTAAAATAACTTTCGCATTTAATCTTTCAGGATTTAAAGCAAAATAAATAACCAAAATGTAGTTTCTAACGAGGCCAGAATTTTTAATCATCCAAAGCATTATTCATTTTGCCCCCTTGACGACAGAAATGACGAACGGTTTTTAAAGTTGACGTCATTTTGCTTTTACACGCAGAGCGCCATCTGGTGTGGTATCATTGTAACGGTTTGATTTAACGCTTATGAGTAAAATCCATGTTTATGCAAGTGATCTTTTTTTGTGAGTATTTGTGGCTGGAGAGGTATAAATTATTCAGTTGAATTTTTTTTATTTGTATTGTTTTTCACGTGTTGTTAGAGTAAACAGATTTAAAAGAGAATTTAATTTTGTAGAATAGAATTTTTTTGAATTCTATTAGTTTTAAAACTATGTTTAATATAAATATGTAAATATTCTAAAACGTAACATTTATCAGAAGGTATTTAAAGCGATTATAGATGATGGAACATTTCAAGTATAGAATTTTAACAATATCCCAACACATATTCTAACTATGTAAGGTGGCTTTTTGGAATAAGAAGTCGGGGTCAGGAACCAATACTTAATAAACAATGAAACATTGTGGTGTTCGACACAATACACTTTGAAATAAATCTTTAAAAATTAAAAACTAAAATAACTTAAACAATAGTTATTAAAAACTCAGAAGATAATCAAGAAGAGGAAAATTTTGCATGTATAACTCGCCACGTGTATGAACTACAAACTTGGCGTACAAAAAGTGGACACCAATATGGGAATTTCAAAAGAAAATTTAAATTTAGAAAAAAAATTTACTTGCTCGCAAAGAATCCATGTGTGTGTGAATTTTATACTTCAAATCATACACAGACTTGAAGTAGCGTAAAAAATGAATCGAATTAGAAGTAAATATATATGCATATATATTTATAAATATATATATATATATATATATATATATATATATATATATATATATAAATCGAAAAAAATATATATTTATATATATACATAGATATAAAGGTTGGGTCGCGGTAGCCTAGTGGTCAAGGTCGTGGACTTGCTACCGGCGGTTTTCGTTCAGTCGCGGGTTCGATCCTTGGTCGCCAAAGACCCGCAGTGTAGCCAGGGCTGATGCACGTTAAATATGTTCGGGGCCCAAAGTCCTCCCGATGGCATGGCGTGGTGTGGATGTTAGGAGAGGGGGGTGCCAGCTCAGGTGTCGTCCTCGTCACTTGACCGTGGTCCAAAATTACGAGTTCCTTCGCCAATAGCCCTCGTGTTGCTTCTAGTGCGACGCTAATAAGAATTAAACTAAGATATATATGTATGTGTGAGAGAGAGATAGTTATGTTGTGAATCCAAACTACTCGTGTATATCAATATTTTGCTTAATAAACAAAAATTCAAATTAATTTATTTTTAACCATATGGTAATCAAAATTCTACTCATTTTTTTTTCAATTATTTTAAAACATCAAATAATAATAGCAATTATTTATTTAATACAACATATTATTCACATTGACTTCGACAACACGCGACTTGATATTTTTCATAAAAATTTCAATTTTCCAAGTATTTAGTATAATTCTTTTATCTTTTCCCATCACAATAATAATAATTAACAACTTTTATATCACTATTTAAAATAAAGTGTTAAAATATTTTTCTTGAGGAGTTCAATTATATACTAAAAACGAAAAAAAAAAAGGGGGGGGGAGAGCCATGCATTTATGTTCTTCACCTCTAAAAATCGTCATTTAATTATAATGACCATTTGTATTTTAGAATTTAATTATGAAGATATTCGCAAGCACTTTCTCTTAAAAAATAATTTCCTTTTTTCATACGTAGTAATTATAAATCCAATAATTTTTTCACATATATTATTATTTCTGTCAGTTCCTTAATTGTAGTTTTCTTCCCTTTCTTTTAATTAAATATTTGAAAATTGCTTCAATATTTCATGTCTTTATGGCCCTTTTTTTATTTTTAGTTAATTAAAAAATTGAATAGTTTAAAATATTTCCCTGTAGTTGTAAATTTTTAATGGATATTTTGAAAGCTTAATTTGCGCTAATTTACTAATATAACTAATTACCTTTAAATGCAAAATTACACCGACTTTCAGTTTCTGAGAGTATTCCAGTTTCTTTTTCACTCACATTGTTTTGCGAGTATTTCTTAAAAGGTAATTATTATTAATTTACGACTCATAAAAAATGTTTCCGTAATTTTTTAAGGAAAAATACTGTATTACCTTAATGATAACCCCGTATATTCTTTGTTTTATGCCCACGCATTTTTGTTGATGCCATTTTCTCAAAACAATATTTTAGCAAATGTTAAAAATTGAAATTGGGTTTGCAAATTCCACTTTTTCATTTATGGTAAACGTTTCGTCCCTGTTACGTTTTCGAAAATTAAGAATTTTTCAAAATGAATATTAATTAGCGTAAAGTAAGCGTACTTCCAAGTCTCAGGTTACCCAGAAGTAATTACTTTCAAAGAATATATTCCTTTTCAAATTCCGAATACGTTTTTATTTTCACAAGCAAAAAGATTTTAAGCACAAAAATGTTGCCAATGTTAACAAGAAAAAGAATAAAACAAATGATTATGCCAAAAAAGTTAATTGTTAAATTAAAGATGTTAAAATAAGAGACAACGATGAAATATTAAAGTAGATATTAACAATCTGTTTGGATACTAAAAGAAAAAGAATTGATCAAAATATTAAATTAAATATATATTAGCAAATTATATATGCCTAAACAAATTGAATGTAATTACTATAATAGTAATGTATCATAATGTCAATATTTTGTGCCTAGCATTATGTATCGTTTATTGTATTACCATGCATTTTTGTTGATGGCATTTCCTCAAACCAATATGTTAGCACGTGATAAGAAACAATTTGACTTTAAAAGAAGTTCGCTGTGTTATAAATTACCGATGACAGCTAGTTAAAGACACTTTACAAATTCAATTTCATATTATGGATACACTAACTGCTCAGAAATGAAAGAAAGTAGGAAATAAAACATAATATTGTTATTAAATTAGTCATATAGTAACAAAAACAGTAAAATATTGAGCAGAAATAATAATTTTAAAAAATTTTTACAACTTATAATTATTCAAATTAGTCCTGCTGGTATTTTTTTTTTTTTTTTTTTTGCTATTTTAATATGTTTAAAAAATTATATCCTCTTTAATACTTTTATGTTTAGGCAATCGTTATTCTATAAAATAGCTCGTTAAATCATAAAATCCTATAATTTTATATATCTTAGTTAAATTAATTATCTCATGAAATACATTTCAGGAAAACATATGGTTACGAACTTGTGATGAAGTTTCCATGAAATATTACTCATATAAAATGAGAAAATACATTTACAGTTTTCGACGAATACCAAATAAAGATTGAGCAATGACCCATAAATCTTGACGAAAAATAAGGAGATCATTTTAGCGATTTGGTAACTTTGGCAGCAAAATCCTTTTTCTTGAAAATGCAGGAATCTTGTCCATAACTCGATTAAGGAGAAATTTATGAGCATACTGAGTTCTATAAATGTGCTTTTTGTTGATTTTGGATTTTAAATGTTCTCTTATTTTTGTGTTTTTTAATGATGTATCCATTGCTTTATTTTATACATACATACAGACACACACACACACACACACACACACACATATATATATATATATATATATAAATGTATGTATGTATGTATGTACAATTCAATTTTTTTAGTAATTAGTTTTAAAAATTTATTTCATTATTTGATGTTTATTAAATGTATCATCTAAAATAAATACGTGTAAACATTTATAGCTCAACTAAGCATTATGTTATTCTATTAAGCTACATGTAATTAAAATTGAAGCAAACGACAAATTATTAGACAATGGATTTGGCGACCAGTTGGCGACCTTATGAGGAACTTGGCGTAACATTTAATTGTTTAAATAATTAATTTTAATCAATTAATTTTTATTAGATATAACTAAATTACTGTATTGCCGTCCAAAACAATCGTGTAAAGAAAATTTTAGTTCAATTGAGTGCATTAAAATGTGAGAAAACCGGCTTTCAGACATAAAATATGAGTAGTAGAAAACCCATTAATAATTAGTTTTAATCATTTAATTTTTATTACTTATAATTAAATTATCGTTATGTCCTTCAAAGCAATCGTGTATTGAATATTTCAGCTCAATTGAACGTTTTAAAATGTGAGGGAAAACCTTTTAAATTTTTGAACCTCACAAATTTACAATGTGGGTTAAAGGAAACCCATTAATTACATTATATGTTAAAAAACTCGATATTAATTTTTCTGTGTAAATTTTACTTTAGATTAGTTTAGTTCTTATTAATATTGCTTGAGAAGCAACACGAGAGCTATTGGTGATGACTTCGTAATTTTGAACCTCGGTCAAGTGACGAGGACGACACCTCAGTTGGCACTCCTTCTCCTAACTTCCACACCAAGCCAATGGAAGGACTTTGGGTCCCGACAGATTTAACGTGCATCACTTCCTGCTACACGACGGGACCTTAGTGGCTAAGGCTCGAACCTGCCACTCAACGAAAACCGCCGGCCACGAGTCTGAAACCATGACCACTATGTTACTACGGCCACTTTTCTGTGCAAATAAATGAAACTAAAGTTATTGGTTTTTGTGCTCGTTTGAAGGTTTTCAAAATGAAAGGCCGAGAATTTTCCAAACCATGAGTGAGGATGTGTATATGAAAACAGTCATGGTTTGAGAAAATGAGCAAAAAGCCTTAAACAATTCTACTGCACTAAATTTTGCTTCAAGCTTGCAATTTAAAAAGGAGAATCACAACCTCGTGATACCTTATACTGATTCCTACAACTTCCGACAATCTGGACACATTCTGGCCGCTTTTCGCTATGCCAACTCCGTTAAATTTGGTACTTGTACCTGACGCACTGAGCTACCATGGTCAATTCAGGATTTTGCGCTAGGAATTATTATGATAGGTAAGAAAATTAATGAAGCATGCATAAGAAATTTAAAGTAACTTGTTAATGGAATTTAGGGTTATTACCACAATTTTGCAAATACTTCAACAGAGAATATCACACATTCCCTGATGTTTATATACTTTGGAATTTTTAAAATGCAATTTAGCAAATTAGGGTGCGTTCTTTGTTTAACCTCATCCATTTTTGAAAGTTGAATTTAATAAATAACACCGGTAAAAAACGAGTTTTTTAAACATGAGTTTTCTTTCAAACTTTCCTCTTTGCCTGATATTTGGCTGCCATTATGCGATTTGGCGAGAAATTTGGCACAAAATTTAATTCCGTAAATAATTAATTTTAATCAATTGATTTTTATTAATTATAATTAAATTATCGTATTGTCATCAAAAACATTCGTATTTAGAAAATTTCAGCATAATTGAGCGCCTTAAAATGAGAGAAAAAAGCTCTTAAAATCTTTTCCCAAAGTTACAATGCGAGTTAAAGAATATCCAATAATAAAGTTGGCCGCTATTGCTGTTACATTTATCACTGAGAAAAATCTCCTTTCAAAATATTAAACCCTATATTCATTTGGTTTTTTCTTGTGTAAAATATATTTAATAATTACTTTTAAACGATTTTTTGTGTGAATATTTGACTATATAATTATGGTTTGAAAACAAAATAATATCTAAAACATTTTCCTCCAATTATCTATTCTACCACTACCAGACATAATATTTCTAAAAAGGTAATTTGGAAGATTAATCTTTCAGCATAAAATTTGATGAATACGAGTATATAAAAAAGCATTATTTTTTTTCTAAAAAATAAATCTTTCTTGGCTATATATTTTCACAAACTATATTTTAGTATTAAAATATTACTGAAGAACCCTTAGCGCTAGAAGCGGCTGACATATTGTCTTTTATTAAGTTGGTATTCTTTGTCATTCGTAAGTTATTGAAGAACTCCACATATGGCTCATTTCTTTTTGTGGACGTAACTTATGGTTCAATGTTTCCTGGCGCCTTTTGGCGTCATTTTGATGTATTGCAATTGCTTCTTAACTACATCCAAAGAAATGATTCAAACGAAATCATTGGGGAATGAAATTGTTACATTTTTATGACCTTCTATTCTGTGATATTTTTAATAGAAAATGTAACAAAGAAACCTTGGAATATTATGTGATAAATAAATATTTTTATTCAATGAAATTCAACCTACTGTGATGCACATTTTTCTGACTTTGACAAATGATAGCATGTTAATGCCTGTCTTACGGATAAAAGAGTATATATATATATATTATTTTGCTGGGATAAAATTTATTAGTATTTTAATCTATTCCTATGTATTCTAATTTTTTCAGTTTGAGAAAAAAATTCTTTTTTCACAATAGGATTAGCACATGGAAAGATATTTAAATAGCAGTGTTTCTTTACATATGACGTATTAATTAATTATTCTACCGCTAACGCTACTGGACATTTTAAAATACACCTAAACCTTACTTCATATACTTTCTTAATTTTAAACGTTAGAATTTATAAACCCAATATATAGTTCTTATAACAATAAACTGTATCATTCCTTTCCTACTGGTATTATTACAAAAATTTTCTTCGTGCGTGCGTGTATATCAGTGAAATCGGTCCTTCCCGGAGTATAATGGGAAATGATGCTTTATTATGAAATGTTCTGTATAAAGCAAATGTTCTGTACAAACAGTTAAAACAGTACTTGTTTTGATTTGCGACACAACGGGAATAAACAGATTTTGTAATAACAGTCACTGTTGTGTCAGTTATGTTCAACTCACCAGCTTACTAGTTAAATCTATGTACAAACCTCCGTAGTACTATTCTGCACCTGCGAAGGAGAATCCGATAGTTCCCGGTATAGATTCCCCGATAGATATAGGCCGCTTCTGCAGGTTCATTTAGTCACGCTACCGACAGTTCTTCTGCAGACCAGATCAGGCAATACCAATGGCTTTCAATCGATTTCGTAATCAATATCCTTTGGCCTCGCATCTCTCCCTTATAGAGAACCTCCCACAAGGTGTGAGGTCTCAGGGAAAATTCCGGAAAAGTCCTTAAGGGGGTCACTTCACGCAGCCTTTTCCCTATCTCTGTAATGTTAAAAATGACCAATTTTAAGGAACATTTTTAAAAAATTGACTGGTTGTAGAGTTACCAATTTTTTTGTGTTCATTTATTGAATAGTTGTTATTATTTTAATGAGAGCTTTTTTTGAAATTTTGATTAGTTTTTTTTTAAAAAATTATTATGTGTTTTTACACGTGAAAAGTTAAAAAACAAAGAAAATTTGTGTACATTTCAACCTCTAAAATTTTTTTGAAAACTTTTTTTGACAAAAGCTCTCATTAAAATATTTCTTTATGTACTAGTAATACATACACCAAATTTCAAAGCTATAAGATGAGTAGGTTTTTTAAAAATGTTCCTTTAGTGTTGAAATTTACAGTTTTGAGATAATGCAATTTAAAGTACAAACTTACCATTCACTAATAGGTATCAGTACCAAAGCTTGAATTGCTTAGGTCATCTGCTAGATCATCTTCTTATCTACATTTTAATAGTCTGTTTTTAATTCTAGCTTTATTGGTTCTTTGTAAAACTGCCTTTTTGCTTTCTTTATGTGAACATGATCTGCTTCTTGTAATGCTCGACATGTATAAAATCCAGGTTGAACATTTAATAAACTTAAAACTTTTAATTTTGTAATGAATCCTTGATTAAATAGAGATATTGTTTCATACTTTCCAGTTTTTTAAGTTCATAATTCCATATATATTTATTGGGATTATGTACCAGATGATGATATTTAAATTTTGAATTTTGCCATGTAGGCATCTAGAAAGTAGTTCAGGACTTGAAAAATCTCTAACTATTGTTTAATACAATTTATAATAACATCAGGTAAGTTGTGTTTGTATTGTTTTCCTTTAATTATGGACCTATTATATGCACACCACTTGTCGTCACCAGTGGGGCAAAGACTGAAATACTGAGTATATCGCAGCTTGTGCAATGACTCTGAGTGATTGAAGATCCAGAGTGCCCCTTCAACTTCCAGTTCTCCACTATTTCCAAAGTAATTTGCGAAATACTTCTCTCTGTGTGCATTTCCATTCCTCAAATTGCACGAATATCTGGAAAATACTTTGACATCAACAATCTTTCCAGTTTCGACACTAACTGTTGTCACGACACCATTTAGTGAAACAAGCCCTCCTTTTGCCAGGTGCCATCAGTAGACCCAGGTACATTTGGACTTCCATCATTTTTAAATATTTTGTTAGCAGCTATTGCCATAGAAGCTTTTGCGACTTCCTCTATCGCATCATTTAATGTGTGGGATAACTCATAAAAGCGCTTAGTAATGGGAGGTAAATTCATCACTCCGCAAAACCATTTCGCAGTAGCATACCCTTTCCCAATTGATCTCATAGCATATGAAAGTTTTGTATTAACTTCATGCACATTAGTATATCCTTTATTAGTTACACTCTGAGTGACTCTAATATTCAGAACTGGTTGTTCGAAACCACAACTGTCACAACATATAAATAGTTCTGTAGCCAAACCTTGGATTTGACGACCAAGATTAATATGGATATCATGTTTTTTACATTTTATGCATAACATACATAATTTTAAGCAATAAGAAAACAGAGAAATGTTAATTATTTCCTTAAATTTATCAGAAGAATTTAAAAAAAGCTTCATACTCACCAGCATACTTACTTAACGTTGATACTTACCATACCAGCATACTTACCATATTTATAAACATTTTATTTATATGAAGCTTATATATCTTCAAAAGAACTTTTATTTAATAAAAAAACATCTCTCTCAAATTTCTATTTCTTAAATGTTTGAGCATTAAACCGAGACATAATGAAAAATATAAATGAAAAAAGTTTTCGAACAGAACAATTTGTCTACATTAAGCGAGTCTAAAATAGCACGTTGCATACGATAACAAACGTTGAAATGTAAACAAACTGCTATTACTATTCACTTCAATTCTTTCCTCAACAAGTTGCTGATCGACGAAAATTGTTTTCATGAATTTAAAATAATTTGATAAGGCTGGAAAGAAGCATGTATAATATGTTTTTGTTTAAAAGTGGGCGTGTCAAACAGCTGTTTTGGGTCTTGACACATGTAAACAACTTTTTAAAAAAATATTTAAAATACTTCTAATTTAGCTAGAACAAAAATTTAAATTGCATTTGACGCAGAAAGATTTGTAGTTTCTTTTTCAAAAAAAATTGAAAAATCGATTTTTTGACCGATTTGCGTGAAGTGACCCCCTTAACTTTCTTCCCTGTCAAACTTTCGTTAAAATTCCAGCATTTTTCGTTAAGATTCCAGCATTCCAGTTACCACGTTCTGCACAAAGCGGCTAAAATGTTAGCCAAATCCGTTACCGAGGTTAAGGAGTCTTTTCAAAAACTTTCCTTGGCTGGATGATGAAATTTCTTTTCTCCTTTATAAAAGAGCCATTTTTGAAACCAACGTTTTGAAAACCTTTTGCTGAAATTATTCAGCATAGTCCACAAGCCCTCGCAAAGGATTTGAGACCGATGGAATGACGCATTGGTATCCCATAACATTCTATCCTTAGGTTCATGAAGTCAGTGAAGGATTTCAAACGGTATCAGTTTACCAGAGAACCATCCATTATAAAAGCCTGAAACTCTGTCCATGGCCTAGTAAGGTCTGCGCCAGACCTTCTTATAAACTGGAATCTTGACTGAACAGCATTTTTCCAGTCATCTAAGGCTTAATTCATATGCTCACGTGCTATGGTTTCTATAATTTTTTCAGATGCGCTGTTGTCATTGGTGTGTTGTTGAAACAGGCACTTGAATCAGTCTACTGTTCCCATATCCCATCAACACTAAATTTCTCTAGATTGTCGTTGTGGGCACTTTGATATTTGTTTGGTCTTGTTTATTAAGCAGATGCGGTCGGCTACAACGTTGCTTTTGGTGGGAGATAATGCCTGAAATAATACATATTTTTGGCACACTATTAAAACTGTGGTTCAAGGAATTTTAAATTCTTCAACAAGTTCTGGTATGGATATCCTCATGCGTCTAGTTCAACTAGCATTGGGTGCCAAAGTCTCTTAATTCCTGAAGTGTAACCACTAGTACCTCACAAAAGTTTCCAAATAAATAATTTCCATCCAAATGAATGCTTTGATAATTTTAAGCCCCCCTATTGTACTATATTTTCACTTCAGACTTTCCACACCCGCCACAGTCAGTGTATGCCTCTTTGCCGATGACTCTGCGGTACTTGCATAAGGAGCAAACCTCAAATATACTATTAAAGTTCTCCAAAAGTACCACGATAATCTTGAACTTTGGTTAACTGACTGGAGGATCGCAATAAATATCAATAAAACTCAAATCATTATCTTCAGAAGATACGGAAAAATTCACCCTTCCATGAATTAAAACCTTTTCGCTGAAGAGATCAACTGGGTTTCTGTTGTACGCTATCTGGGACTTCAAAAAGACTCCAAACTAACCTACGAACAGCATATCAGATATCTTTCCGAAAAATTTTGGAACAAAATTCACCTATGCATCTCACTCATTGGCAGAAACTCACCTCTCACTCTAAAAAACAAATTGTTGCTGTACAAATAAGTTCTTCTTCCAATCATCACTTATGCCACCCCCGTTTGGGGGTCGGCTCAACGACCCATATGAAAAAAGTGCAAGAAATGCAAAATAAGATCCTAAGAATTATGACAAATTCCCCCTGGTACATCAGAAACTCAGTTATTCATAACGACTTAAATATTGATTCCATTGAAGACTACATCACCAAGTTGTCGCAAAATGTTTTCACCTCCATCTTAAATCACAATAATGAAATTATCAGAGCTCAAACTATTTTTACCAATCCTCATTCAAAATTCAATTTCGCCTGCAAGACAACCAAACGGTCTCTTCCCTTAAGACCTCCACAGTGATTCTCTTTATTTGTCTAATACTTCACTTCTCGTAAGGATTATAGCATCTCCATCTGTATTTCATATTGGTTACATCTAACTCACAATGCGTTGATACTGAATGGTATCACGGGTACTCCTCTGATCTATTTTTCTTCATTCAATAATTCCTACTACTTCATCTTGCCGAGGGGCGCCATCTGCTGAACTTTTCCTTCACTACTTTTTTTCCTACATTCTGAGCAAAAGCGATTGTATAATGCCTTGATAAATCATTTCCCATTTTAAAATTTTTTACCTTATATTATTACTACCTAAATATTTGCATATTATTAATCCTTGACTTGAGACATTTAAGTCCATACCAATCGATAGTGGTTTATTTTCCAATAAGTACAATTTATATCCGTTATAAGAAATGTAATATTTTATACTTTATATAAATCATGAAATATTATGCACGAAGATTGTATTTCTTGCAGAATATAAGATTTTAAACTTCTTATTCATCTAGATAATTCATTAGTGAAAATATTCATTTGTATTTACTACATACACAAGGATATTGTGTTCATATAAGCAAGTTAAATACAACTTCCATAAGGACAGTAGCACTTTTTACGTTGCATGGAACTTTGGCTGGAAACTCTAATAAATAGTTTTACTTCTTTCTTTCTTTCTATTTTTGCTTGCCAATGAGGTAGATAACTATACTCTTTCATTATTAATAGTGAATAAATAAGGAAATAGTTCGCAAATATGATTTAGTTTCTCAAAAAATTTATTATTTTCCCTTATGTTTCTATTATATCATTTTACAATAGATTTCCAAATGAATAAATAATGAAAGATTATTTTATATTTTTTTAAAATTTTTATGTTTCATCTACTTACTCATTTTATATTGATGAAAAATATCTTATTTGAGTTTCAACTTTCATAAAAAAAAAAAAAAAAGTTTAACGAAATTAATTGAAAAGATGATTTCAAAATATTGAGAAAAATTTTAACACATTTATTTAACTTCAAAGTTCGTAAACAAATAAAATAACTATTTTTCAATTAATAATCTGACAGGACTCATTAACCATAATAATATTTATTATCTGGCTTACTAGTATACTTTATATATAGAGAGAATTTCATAACAATTTTAGCAAACTTTTCTTTATTTATCTATACTAAAATATTCAAAACCACTATAATTTCTTTACTTTCCTTAAATATATGTCGGCTACTAATTTAAAATTCTTTACATGATTTATTTTATTTTCTACTTTCACCAGTTGAATTCAAACATCTACAACATAATAATATTTGACAAGTTCATCTTTTTTATTACAAAATTTGAAATATCTATTAAAGTGTCCGTGAATATTTTCACAAAATATTTTCTAATGTTTTCAGAATTGCCTTCATACGGATAGCCGGTGTTCGAGTCCTGACTCCCATCTCTAGCGGGGACTGATGCTTGTTAAATCATTCGAAGCTGCAAATCCCCATGTAGGTGTTACTTGGAAGATTGGAGAAAGAGTTTTCATTACAGGTCTAGGGTTAGTTACTTAATTAATGTTAAAAATAACGTGTTCTTTCCCCAATAAACCTCGTCTGTACCTTAGTATAATATTAGTAAACGATATTTCAGTTTCATGAAAAGGCATTTTCTTGATAACAGTTCATGTTACACAAAATTACTTTTCTGTGTTATTATACTACAAGAAGATAAAGTTTTTTTTTAAAGAAGCTCAATTATTAAAAATTAAACATGTTTTGAATACACCATTGCATTCTCTAAGAACACAACAATATTTTTACTATTGAAAAATATATATTCTTTCAGAAATTATATTGTAAATATTTAAATATTATTTGACATCTTCAAATTTGAAGCATGGAGCTTTTATGTTATCTAATTGGTTAAAATTCCCTCTTAGTGTTCTCTAATATGTGTGATGCAATTGCTTATAAACATCATACAAGGGTTTTTCGCGAAGCACCTCGTAAGTGTCAGTCTCGGTTAAGTGTCGAGATTGATGCCTGAATCCTCTAATAACTTCCCCACCACACCAAAAAGGAGGACGCTGAGTCACAAACGATCTTAAGTTAATCAACCCCAGCTACACGGTAGGTCTGTAGTAACATCAGGGCTTGTACCCATGACAAAAAAATCTCCAGCCAAGAGTCCTCATGGCTACCACAGTCACCCTCTAATTTCTAAAAATAAATATTTTTTTTTTATTTTAATACAAACAAAGAAGATTAAGAACTATTTCGTTTCACCAAAAGAAATTTAAAATATAAAAAAATAGTTCTATGCAAAATTCTGCAAAGAACAGATTTAGCCACCAAATGTGCGCTATTTCTTGTACTTATTATTAAATTAACTTTATACTTATTATTAATAAATAAAAGAATTAAATTAAACGATGAAATATCAAGAAATGGACAGTAGTAAACATTCCGTTATAAAATTAAAAGAAACGATTTGTTATTAAATCGAATACATTCAAGCCAAATGTAATTAAGATTAAAGCAACCGAAAAATTATTAAATTGAATATTATATCAGCTATATGTAATTAAAAGGAAAGCAAGCGATAAATCATTAAATTGAATATATTTAAGCTAAATGTAATTAAAATTGAAGTAAACGATAAAAAGCTGAAGAGTGATTTGATACGCCAAAAATGATCCAAATATGAAACAATAGCCCCTTGGGTGGCTGAAAACTAAAAATTACTTTGCCAGATATAAATAATGAAACGCGGGAACACATACGAAAACTATATTTATTCATGCATATGTATGTATGTGTAGATTAACATGAAATATTTATAAAAATAAATATATAAAAATATCTTTAATGCAATTATATTACTTTACGTACACGGATTGCAAAAATAATAGATAATTAAACAAAATCTTCTTAAAAAATAAAAGAAAATATTCTTTAGATATACAATTACATTCAATTAATTCAAAAGTGGTATAAATAAATAACATTTATGATAAGTATTTATTCAAAATATCTGCTTTGAAATCGCAAATAAATGCTGACCATCACAGTAATTTTTAGTACTTCCATATTAATTATTATTTAGTTAATGTATAATCCGATGAAGAACTAGGTATTCTTTTTTATTATTTTACTTAAAATCCATAAATTAATTAAACGTTTCCTAAAGAATGGATAAATAACACAAAATGATCTTAACATATTTGAAGAAATTGCAGATCTTTGTTCTTGGGTTATAAGAAATGTAATTAAAATTAGTTTCAAACCTTAAAAAATCCAGCATAATGGTTCCAATCAAGCATAAGAAAAATTTCTAATGTCACTTTAACTAATTAGGAAAATAAAACGAAGGAATTTAAAAAAAAAAAAATGAAATGTATGCGGTAGTGACTACAAATCCTCGCTTTATTTGATTGTTAATTAGACCAATATAAATCTCAGTTTTATAACCATTTGAAATCACGTTATTATTAACCAAATCAAAGCAAAGAGTACTCTAATCAGTTCTCACAAATCTAATTCGTTTATCAATTTCTCTTCATTAAAACTGTACTCTAATCATTTCATAAATTTGCCTTTTTTGGGGTCCCTTTTTCTTATGTGCTGTGATAAAAAGTTTTATTTAGGTTTAAAGTTACAAATTTTGATACTAAAAGGGAGACAATTTTCCTTTTTAAACATCTTCACGTGCTCAATAACTTCCAATTAAGATATTTATTATCGTTTCTGAAAAAAGACGGGGAAAAAAGTGTATTGCCTTAGCTATAAATTTAGATTCTTAATCTTTCTCTTTTTCAGTGATTAGACAAGAGTAATAGCAGTCATTCATTTTCGGGCTTTTGAAAATTCGCTAAGCCGTAAAATAAAGAAAAAAAATCCAGCTAAGCTCTTGAGTCATTGAGCATTGTCTGAGTTAGGTCATATTAAGTGAGATAAAAATATGTTATTTTTATTAGTTTCTGATCATTCACCTAAGAAAACTACTTTCAAAGGATAATCTTAAAACTCAACTTTAATCTTAGCTTTTGGAGTAAAACTGAAGCAGAGAGGAGGGAAGTTTTACGTGAAAGGAATTTTTTTAATGTTTAAAAGAGAAAAATCATATAGCCTTTTGGTAGTTTCATTGATAAGATCTTTTTTTGAAAACCGAGGAAATAATCAATACAATAACAAATTACGTTATTCATAATAGTCGTCGGAATAAATTAGATTTTTTTAAGGCAAAACATATTTTTCTATTTAAAATTAAGAAAATTTTTGAAATTCTTGGGAATAAAAATATATAAGTGCTTCCACAATAACGTCCGATTATGTTCCCGGAGGAGAATACTAAACCGCCAGTCACATCTTTTCATTTAGATTGACATAAATAATATAAGCTACATGTAATTAAAATTAAAGCAAACGGAAAGTGTGTTATTAAACTGAATATATAGCTTAGCTAACTGGAATTAAAATTAAAGCAAACGATAAATTGTTAAACTTAATGAAATTTAAGTTAATAGTAACTAAAATGAAAAGAAATGGTTAATTATTAACTGAATATATTTTAAGCTAAATGTACTTAAGATATCTATACACCTTAGAAGAAATTTTTTTAAATATATCGATATTTGGTATAAAAATATTTTTTTATTCTAAAATACAACCTAAAACTATGAAAAATACATTTAATAATCTGCTTTCAATTCAAAAAAAATTTTGGAGTGGAAAATAGGCTGAAAATAGTACATAAATTGATTATCAGAATAACGCTCATAACTCAAAAGTAAACAAAAATACCATTATTCTGTATTTTGTATCCTATTCATCATAAACGTTTTGGGGAGTGGTACTACTTTCATGATGAAAATCACATTACTATAATTTTTATTGTGTTTCGAGTCAAATAACAATGAAAAATTTAAAAAAAAGTAACTACAATACATGATTTAGACCTTTGTTACCAAAAATATATTAATTTTACAACCATCACAGTAGTAGGGGTTCTTAAAAACTATATGAGGAAAATACTTGCAAAATGTAAATTAATTTGGTTCATAACTTTTTCTGATATCTACGTTGCCATATATAAATATGTCGAGAAAATTCACTTTGAGAAAAATCAAAAACAAACTTTCAAATGCAATTAAATAAAACATATGGATTTAATTCTAGTAGCGCCATCTATGTACCAGGTCGGGGACTTTTCAATTGACCTGTTAACATATTAAGTCTATGGATGGAACCATAAAATCAGAAAACAAATTATTGCTGTAAAAAATACCTAATTTACATATTAAAAAAATGAAAAGTGATAAGATACAAGAAGCGGTCCCGAACACCAATGTATAGTCTACCTAAAAGAATAGCCCCTTGGATGGCTAAAAGGCGCATGCAATTATTCTTAAGAACTGGTTTCGTTCTACTAATTAAATTTATTATTGATCTTCGGAATTATATCATTATATATTTGTTCGGAAACAAAACATTTTCTGACCCTTATTATTGGTATTCAATGAAGAAAGAGGAATGTTAAAAAGAACTTTTTTTAAACAACTAGTTGATTGATTGGTTTTATTAAAGTCTCACTAGAAGCAACACGAAGGCTATTGGTGACGGACTTCGCAATTTTGTACCTCGGTCAAGTGATGAGGACGACGCCTTTTCTGGTACCTCCCTCTCCAAACTTCCATTCTATGTAATCACGAGCACTTAAGACATTGAAAAATTTAAAGTGCATCAGCCTTGGTTACACGGCGATTCTTAAGTGGCATGTAAGCTCTGTGACGCCTGCTCGACCCCGGCTGCCTCTTGTGCCATAGTTAGATTCAATTATTAAATACTAAGACACAATAACCAATCAAAAAGACACTAGAACAATATTTACGGAATTTATTAACTTCTATTTACTATAACAACTATATATGCTCTCCAGGGGAAGATTTCTACTACCAAAATTTAACCCACCAATAGTAATCTAACAGACTCTTACCACTAATCCTTCCTCGACTGCAGCTCAAACTCAGCAACTAATGCAGCAATCTGGAACACTAAATATCTGTAAATACTACGCCTTTAATCCTAACGTCTATTTCAACCTCTCTTTTCAACTCATCCTGCAACCTCTCTTTCCACTTCTCCTTCAGCCTCTCTATATCTTCTCCCTCAGCTTCTTTCCACTTCTCCTTCAGCATCACTATAACTTCTCCTTCAGCTTCTTTCCACTTCTCCTTCAGCCTCACTATATCTTCTTCCTCAACTTCTCTATCACGACTTTTAGTCGGAGTTTATATATTTCCTAACTCTCCCGCTTCACTTCATTTCTACCTGCTTCCTATCAGCATATTCACGTTTCATTTTAGGTTGGGCAAAGGTTGTTTAGCCAAAGCAATCAATCTCAATTAAAAGTCCCCAAGGTTAGTGAAGAGAAACCGCGAATAGCCCAATGTCACAGCTCGAACCCACAACTAACAAAAACGGCCATCCGTGAGTCATCGACTGTGACCTCTAGGCTACCTTGACCTTTTTTCAACAACTGATGGCATTCCTAAAGCAATTTGGTGTTACCATTTCGTGATGCCATCTTTTAAACAGCGCCAAAACAATTTTGGCACATGCCACCAAATCAAACTTTGATTTCTAGCGCATCGAGTTGTTTCCGCCAATAAGATCTAAATTTCTCATTATGCTCGAGAAATCAAACAACATTCCGACAAAAAAAAAATTACTTCCAGTGAATCTGCTTCAAAAATGGTGTAGGCTATCACATCTTCTGGAAAATTATAGTGATAATTTTTCTGGGATTTTAAAAGCATCATACCCATGAACTTTTTTGTAAAATAGAGAACAATTAATGAACAATACTAGAGAGAATAAATTCATTTACAAGATTCCTTTCCAATATCCAATTTCCCATCCCTAACTCCAAAAAGTGTTCTTTTTGAAGCACCCTGGTACTCTGCTCATACAGATAAAGCATACTTTTTTGCATTTTTTTAACATATTGAAAGATATACTAAGCAAATATTTACTCATGACTATACAATTATATTTATCTCAAAGATAATTCGTCGTTACTTTATAGATGATATGCAGCCTAACAAGATAAAGAGAAACAATATAATTTATTTCAAGGCTATTAAGCAAATGGATTTTTTCGAACAATAAAATACAAGAAAACGTAAGTAGAATGAATTTGATAAAATTTGTAGGACAGAATTGAGACTCTATTTAAACAGTAGCTTTATCACTTTTCAGATACAGCTGAAAAAATGGTAACTTCGGAACAATTTTGGGACATGGATATTGGATTTGTTACTTTTGTTTGCTAAAAGTCTAGACTTGGTATATCTTTGCAGTACTCTTCGTTTTCGATTTATATAGCTAAAAGCACTTTGGTATTACGAAGACGCATGAACAAAATAATCATTTATAAAAACATTGGTTGAAAAATATTATGAGTCGATAAAATTATTCGACTCAGACGTTTTAAATCATTCAATTTTTTATAAATTTAAAATGACTCGAAACTTTTTAAAGTTTTTTTTTGTTTTGATTTTATTTATTTTTGTGAAAATAAAATTTCATGGCATGTTTCAGACAAAATGAACTGATTGATTATCCTTTTCACTTGAAAGGCAAAATGTCTCAAATTTTTTGCATTGGTTAAGAAACGTAAATATATATATATATAATAATTTTGATAGATTTTTTAAATTTATAACAATAAATTAGTCGCTAGAGTTTAAATTGTTTTTAAAATGCAAATAATTAATGTAGTTATAATCATTAATAAACCAACCCATAACCATTTTTTTCCAAATTAGAACCTGCAAGTAGCCACAGGGTTGGCTAGGGGTCATGGTCACGGATGTGCGGCAGGTGGTTTCCGTCGAGTCGTGGGTTCGAGTCCGGATGCCACTAAAGACTCGCTGTGTACCAGGGGTTTAAGCACGCTAAATCTGTCGCGATCCAAAGTCCTCCCATTGGCGTATGGTGGAAGTTAGGAGAGAGAAGTGCCTGCTAAGGTGTCGTCCTTGTCAATTGACCAAGGTGCAAGATTTTTCTGTCCATCACCAATATCCGTCGTGTTGCTTCTCAGTGCAACGAAAATAAGCAATCACTTGGTTTTAGTTTAGTTTAGTTTTTCATTAACGTCACACTAGAAGCAACACGAGGGCTATTGGCGACGGACCTCGTAATTTTGAACCACGGTCAAGTGACGAGGACGACACCTGAGCTGGCACCCCCCTCTTCTAACATCCACACCACGCCAACGGAAGGACTTTGGGCCCCGAACAGATTTAACGTGCATCAGCCCCGGCTACACGGCGGGTCTTTGGCAACCAAGGATCGAACCCGCGACTGCACGAAAACCGCCGGCCACGAATCCACGACCTTGACTACTAGGCTACCGCGGCCTAAAAATAAGCAATCACATAAACCACAAATATTTTCATGTTTAATAAAATGAGAAATTTTATAAAAAAAGTTTAATTTTTATATAATAAATCACATCATGATTTATATAATTACATACTTAAGAATCAGCGCTACACATATTGGTCTTTAATTTCCCTGAATTTAAATGCTTGTTGAACTAATCGCCTTGCATGGTTGGGAACAAATTTATAATTCTAAGTATGTTTCTTTGATCTCACGCCTTGTAACGGCCACTTGTCTCTTCGCTAACGAAGAGGACACATTTAAACGATCAAAACCATGGAAATTACAGGTCTAAAGTCATGCTACTGCACTAAATATATCAGAGGCGTATTCCTAACAGGATGGAATCCGTAAGTTAACTGTACATTGTAATAATGGATTTAGTAGGGGAAGTATTTATGTTGAATTTTAGATTGGGGTAACTGCATTGTTATAAAAACAAAAGAGTAGAAAAATATCTTGCTTTTTCAATAGTGAAAAGAACTTAAAGTAAAAAGCAGCTTGATAATTACTTCAAATAATTTTGATGCATTTTAAAATTATGTCATTTAAGGGGTCGCTGATCCCCAATTTAATAATGATTCAAGTTATGAACCCCAAATATTTCTCCCATCATTAATAATGCAAATTAGAAAAGAAATTCCTGACCAAATAATGGTACTTTTTAACTTTTCGGGGGCCTCGGTAGCCTAGTTGTCAAGGTCATGGACTCGCGGCTGGTATTTTCATTCAGTCACGGGTTCGATCCTTTGCCGCCAAAGACCCGCCGTGTAGCCGGGACTGATAGACGTTAAATCTGTTCGGGGCTCAAAGTCATCTCGTTGGCGTGGTGTGGATGTTAGGAGAGGTGGATGCCAGCTCAAGTGTCGTCTTCGTTACTTGACCGCAGTTCAAAATTACGATGTCCGTCGCCAATAGCCCACGTGTTGCTGCTAGTGCGACGTTAATAAAAACTAAATTAAACTTGAACTTTTCGGACTAATCTGAAAGGTGAGTACATAATATTGCATTTGTACATTCATAATCAGTATGAAGACCAGTTAGCTTCCTTGTTGTACAAGCCTTCAAATACTATATCATACATCTGAAAGTGAGGCAAGTAATCAAAATAGTAATAAAAGGTTTGACAAGATAATTCGAAACAGCAATTATTGAAAATTAACTGCTTAAAATATGTTTCAATCTAAATAAAATTGCATAA
Organism: Nephila pilipes; assembly: GCA_019974015.1. Classification (NCBI taxonomy): domain Eukaryota; kingdom Metazoa; phylum Arthropoda; class Arachnida; order Araneae; family Nephilidae; genus Nephila; species Nephila pilipes. The sequence goes on from BMAW01069890.1 coordinate 142,936, forward strand.
CTAAAATTCTGAAGCACGAGATTTCTCTCTCAATATTTCATTTCCTAGAACTGTAGAGGAAACCTAATTTATTTTATCGCAAACTGTGATATGTGTCCCTTCGTGTGAAAGAAACTACCAAGGAAGCGGAGTTACACAATATTACAACTCTAACCTGTTTCGGCGCAGTTCAAACAGCTGTCACATGGCCCCCTGGTGCCTAAAATGCTGCATGGATCATCTCATAGGGGACGTTAAAGTAAATAAACAATGACGGACCTAGATAAGCAGTGTATTCACATGAATGAAAAACTTCGGTGTCGCATCATCTCGAAACAATACAAACAGAAACCTTCTAAATAGAAATAAACTACAACTCTCATTGATACTAGAATTTGTAATAATATCGTGCAAACGCAGCCCTTAGAAATAGAGCTTAACGTTAACAAATAGACCTCCTCAAAAATATCAAGAAACCGTTTAGTACCTTCCCCGGACTTTTTGCTAAATAAATCAGCTAAACATACCACGGACCTTAGATTCGCTTTATTGAAGCTGCATTGAACTTTGAAATGGCTGCGACTAAAAATAATATTTTATCAATCATAGACCAATTTGCTGTAGTTTGAGTGCTCCTAGAATGAAAACGGAATAATATCTTCTACATTTAATAAGTGAAAATTCGTAGAGGAGAACTACTTTGATATTCTTTTAAACTGAAATTTACAACAGTAGTATTAATACTAATATAAATATTCTAAAGTCAACTCTATGTCTCTGACCTTTGAATCAACACCAACTTCCAATTAGGGATTTCCTCGCGAGAGGCTTATTTTCTTCAGTTAAGTAAAGTCATTATGACTCACTGGTAGTGCTGTCTTTTTCCCCCAAGGGTTTTGATGTCTTTGATAAACACAGATGAAACGTCACAGAGATAAATTTGTGTCTATGTTATCGACATTTATATACTTCATCCAATATTAGCCTTAGATTACATTTTTCAAACTTCTCAATCACAATTTCGACGAGTTTAGCACATTATAACCAGATACGGATATTGTTCTTTAAATATCTATTTGAATTGATTTTTATTTTCCGAATTAAATTAAATAGATTTCTTCCAAAAAATAATCTTTTGCTGTTGAGTATTTAAAGTGAGAGGAGTTATTCTTGTTCATGAGGTCACAGTTCGTAAGAGATTAATTCTACGATGCATTCAAAGTTATAAATATAAGACTTCATGAGTATTTCATAACATCTTTATCATTTGTGTCACGAATGAATGTGTCACGCTTGAGAGAAAAATATTTGTCTTTACACATTTCCTCAAAATGTGATTATTTCATTTTCAGTTGAAAGTTTGATTAATCTCCGAGAATTTAAATGGAACATTTTATAATTATTACCAGATTTTACATTAAATAGACGGTAGCTGCTGATTCTAAATAAGCTGAACTAAGTAAAGTTCAAACGAAACTATTCGAACTATAGCTGCTGAACCAAATGAAGCTCAAACGAAAAGGAATAAAAAAAAAATCATACATTAAAATTTTTTGAAAAAAAAAATAATAAAATTTATGTTGTTCGATTAAGAGCATGCTATATTTAAAACTTGCGCTCTTCTCAGTAGAAAAGTAGCTACTATTCCTGATCATAAGAGGTTCTGGAAAAAAAGGTAAACTTTGGCAACAGTAAGGATGACTCAAAATATATTGAAAATTTCTTTTTAAAAAATTGCTGGTATAAATCTATTTTGCTTTTCAAAATGCAGAAAAAATTCTTCGATTGCATGAGATTAAAATTACTTAAGAATTTTTTAAGATTATTATGGTTAACATATTAACCTATTAATTAAAATTTAATTGGAATTATAGAAAGTTTGTTCCATAAAATCAGTTTGTCTTTTCATTATTTCCATGAGTAAAGAATAATTTATATCTTTAAAAATAAATAAATACTTTCAGAGATTTGATTTTACGTTTTGTCTTTATATAAAGAACACATTTATCAATCTGGATCATCACTCCAGCAGATGAAGTTCGTAACACACAAATGAATGTGCAGCGACAATCCTCATTATTTCCATCTTCATTATTTTCATCATTTTCATTATTTCCATAAGTAAAAAATAATTTATATCCTTAAAAATAAATAAATACTTTCAGAGATTTGATTTTATGTTTTGTCTTTATATAAAGAACACATTTATCCATTTGGATCATCACTCCAGCAGATGAAGTTCATAACACACAGTTGAGTGTGCGGCGACGATACTCATCAAATTCGTTAATAGACCCCCTTACATCCGGACAAGGTCCTCATTCAAGACTTCTGGACTCATAAGAAAGGGAGAACAACGTATCTGACCATGATTTAATTATTACCATCTTAATTCAAAAAAAAAAAAAATTTGGAGTGGAAAACATGGTGAAAATGGTACATTAATTTACTATTAGAATAGCACTCATAAATCAAAAGTAAAGAAAAATGTCATTATTCTGTAAATTTTATCTTATTCATCATAAAATGTTTTGGGGCTGGTACTACTTTCATGATGAAAATCGTATTACTGCAATATTTTTTGTGTTTCGAGTCAAATAACAATGAAAAATCAAGAAAAAGTTATAACAATACACGATTTACACCTTTATTATTAAAAACATATCAATTTTACAAGCATGAAAGTATAAACGGTCTTAAAAACTATATAAGGAAGATACTTGCAAAATTTAAATTAATTTGGTTCATAACTTTTCCTGATATCTATGTTGCCATATGTGAATATGTCGAGAAAATTCACTTTGAGAAAAATCAAGAACAAACTTTCGAATGCAATTAAAAATTAGTTACCGAGTAAAATTCAAATCCTTGTAACTTAAAATATAAATAAAGTATAAGCATAATTCAAACACTATTAGAAACAAAAAAGTTTAAATTTTAAACTAACATTAAAATTAGAAAATCGAAAATGTTGACAAAAATGGCGTTTTAAAGGTGTACGGATACCTTAAGGAATCAGTTTTTGCCCTTAACACTTGTCATTTTAGCATCGGAGTCAAGGAAACTACGACTAAAGAACTTTTTATTCGATTAACTGAGGATGAATTTATGACTAAGTATATGGGCCGCGGTAGCCTAATGGTCAAGGTCGTAGATTCGTGACCAGCGGGTCTTCAACATGTTCTACACAATATGTTACAATATAAATTTAATTTTAAATACTTTTTTAAATCTTTTGAAGAAGGCATATATGTTTTCGATCATTTCTACAATATTGCAATAGATAATTTGAATTTTATTTAGCTTTCATTGATGGAAAACCTCATAACCACTCAAAACATCAATATGCATTACATAAAGTTTGTATCAAAGGTAAGCAAATTGCCGTAGTATTACGTTTCAGGATTTATTTAGAATGCGTCTTTATCTTCCAAAGGATGCGGTGTTTTTCAAGGAAGGTCATTCAAAATAGCAGTTTTGTTATTTCATTATAAAACGTATTTATCTCTTCTTATTTGTGTCCGCGATTCATACTGATCATGGATTCGGATTCGTAGCTGGCGCTGGTGATTCAGTCAAAGATTGATCCTTGGCCGCCAAAGACCCGCCGTGTAGCAGGAGCTGATGCACGTTAAATCTATTCGGGGCCCGAAGTCCTCCCTTTGGCGTGGTGTGCATGTTAGGAGAGGGGGTACACTGCCACATGTCGTCCTCGTCATTTGACCGTGGTTCACAATTACGAGTTCCGTCGTAAATAGCCCTCGTGTTGCTTCTAGTGCGACGTTAATAAAAACTAAACTAAAAAAAAGACCAAGTATATTCCCATTCATAGTACTATTTGAAGCAAGAAACTGCTCGTACGAAAAGAAATATTTCATTAATTCACAAGTATATATACATGACAATATCTGAGTCAATACCCATGTTTTCGCTAAAAAAGCCCAAGTGAATTAGTTATTTTATGGTAAAATAAGTTAAATTTTAGTTATTTTATTTAACTGAGTAATTGAATGATAATTATAAAAAAGCTCACCTTAGGTGGCCAAATCCAATCTTTGCAAACTTTTTTTCCTGTTTTAAATTTATTTTCATCGGAGAATAAGTTTGATTTTTGCCTCACTGGTACTATATTATATTTACGACCTCTATTTTTACTGTAATAAAGAGAACTGTCACATATCAGTCTGATTCGAAAATTTTAGTGCTACCATCTATTGCTCTCGAACCCTCTGTGTGGGCGGTGGCATAAATTTTATATCACTTAGTTTGAAGTAGGAAACGAATACTTTATATATTTTGTTTTGAGTAATTAACAATATCTACATACAGTTTCAAACAAGTAATTAGATTGGTTAGCTGATGAAATTAAATTTTTCAATTCATTTCAGAAACATTTTTGTAAGGGATAAAAGAACCACATCTTAGGAGCTTTCATTAGATTCAGAGCAATGATTTTTATAATCATTCTGCCTGGTTGTGCCATCTAATTTAAGTAAATAATACTATGAGCTACTGTTTGATGGTAAAAGTGTGGAGAAAAAAGGTATTTTAAAGAGATTTTTAGGTTCCTAAATATGAGGTATAAGAAATATACCACCGCCCCTCAAATGGTTAATACCTTGTTTTAAAAATTTACAGTTCTCGTTTCCCTATATCATGCGAATACTTATACTGTTATTTACAGAAACAAAAGCCATTGCG
>BMAW01069890.1:155512-187746 GCA_019974015.1 Nephila pilipes
ACATACGATATAACGAGCTGACACCGGTAGTAATATTAAAAGTCATAGAAAAATAATTATAATCAATTCATATATTCTTAAGGTTCCCATCTACCAGCCATTTTGAATTTGTAGATGTAATTTTAATCCTACGGAATTCTTACTACATTTTTCAATTCTTTACTATTTTATTTATTTTATCGCAAAAAAAAAAAAAAAAAAAAAAAACCGGAAATGCATCCGGAAAAGAAAATAATAGTGAAAGTTACTGTATAACTACTTTTTCCATCAATTTTTGAAAACAGCTTAGAATATTCTTTATAGATTGGAAAGTTACAAAAAATCGCTAAATTTGGGGGGAAAAATATTTTTGAAAATCGAAGGAAAATTATAATTGGAAGGAAAATGTTCTTTACATTTTGTCCTTTCAGACGAACTTCTTTACACTTAAATAGACCAAATTGTAAAGAGTTGTAGAACGGTAGTAGAAATTCCATAGGATTAACATTACGTTCACGAAATCAAAATGACTGGTAGATAGGAGCCTTAATATAGTTCTGAGTAAACATATGCACTTGTGTTTATTAAGAACATTTAATAACACGCACTGTCATTAATGAAATAATAATGTGTCGTGTTTAATCGATCGTCTGCTTCAACAAGTGTTAAAATGGAAAATTCAACATATCTTAATAAATCCAAACAATAGGCTCGATTTAAATGGATTCGAGTCCATCAAATTTGTAACAACGGGATTTGATTCAGGCATACAGTCTTAGAATATCGCTTCACAATTACTCGCTCAAATTTTTTATATTTTTCCATCTCGCTAATTACCCTATCTCTTTCAATATCTAATCTCTCCATTACCTCCATTCTCCTGATTTCATTTACTGCACATCTAAGAAAGTAATGTTTATGTATATAAGTGATAGTTCCTTCACTAGACTAAGTCCTCATATCAGATATTATGGTGAAGTAGCCCCAAAATTTAGTTAGAGAAAAATACATATGGGAAGCCTTAGTAATGTCTTCATATTCATAATTTGATTGTCATAGTGTAAACGTAAAAAATATCTTCTTACTGCGCTAAAGATATGTTTGTTTTCTCTAAAAGAACCACGGAATGCCCTAAAAAATATACAGAAATTTATTAGGCATTTAATGCTAATTAAATCATTTATATATGCAATACGTCAATGTCATTCAAATGATCATTCAAAATAATGTTTTCAATTCTAATAAGAGTTACTAAACAGACATTTTATAAAGAAAAAGTGAAATTAAAAAGATGTATACTTAAAAGTTGTACAGTTAAAAAAATAAAAAAGGCGAGAGAAAGATCTTAGTAAAATGCGCAGATTTCGTTAATTCATAATTTGTTTTCGAAAAAGCCGAAAGACTATTTCTACGAACAAAAAAAATCTATTTTAGATCCTTATCAAATACATGATATTCTAAATTATTCATTTTACAAGTTTTATCAAGCGAAGATGAAAATATTGAATTCCAGATTTTGTAACAGGTTCTAATTTGCTTTTTTAATTTAAGTTATATTTTATGCTAATTTACTGCATTATTTCAAATCGGAACCTTAAATTAAGAAGGAACAGAGACTTATGTAAATTAGCATTGCTATTCATAGTGTATTCAAGCGATTCCAGGAGTGATAGCACAAGGACCATATAAACCAGAGGATATATACTCACATTTTATTATTGGGTTGGAGAGAAAGTTCTGTCGTATTTTAAAGAAGATATTTGAATTCATTTATAAGAATATGTGTTTAATATTAATCAATTGTATATGCTCCGTTATTTGTTACAACCTGTTGCCATCTTTCAGGTAACCTGTGAATTCCTGCTTTGTAGAAGTTCTCATCCTTGGACTAAAAATAGTCAGCAACTGCCTTAGAAACACTTTCAAAAGACTTGAATTTTTTTCCCGTTAGATAATTATGCAGAGATCTGAACAGGTAGTAATCAGATGGTGCAATGTCAGGTGAATACGGTGGGTGACTAAGGACTTCCCATTCTAACGCATTCAGTTTTTGTTGTGTCACCATTGCAGTAAGCGGTCGAGCATTATCGTGGTGGAACACTATTCCTTTTCTGGACACTAATGCTGGCCTCTTTTCTTTGATTGCTGTATTCAATTTATCCAGCTGATTGCAGTACATATACGAGTTAATGGTTTTTCCCTGTTTCAGCAACTCTTAGTACACTGGACCTTTCCTGTCCCACCACAAACAAAGCAGTACTTTTCGTTGACTTGATACTTGGTTTTGGAACTGTTGCTGCTGATGTTCCTGGTTTGTAGTAAGATTTTTTTCTCTTAATATTCTCGTAAAGAATCCACTTTCATCTCCAGTAACCAGCTTGTCCAAAAACGGCTCCACATTGTGTCTAATCAGATGTGATGAACACATTCTTACACGATCAGACAAATTCCTTTCCATTAATTCATGTGGAACCAAACACTTTGCTTTAACACAAACCCAAGAGATTTAATGTGATCTCCAACAGTTGTATGATGAATACCAAACTCTTCTGCAATTTCTCGACTTGTTAAATGTAGATTATTTTCCAATATGAATCGCAAAACATCATTATCGGTCTTGGATGGTCGTCCAGATTGATCTCTTTCTTGGAGTCTCAGATCCTCGGAACGAAATTTGCTAAGCCATCTTTGACAAGTATGAACATTTACAATATCTTTTCCAAATACCGCACATAAATTTTTACATGCAACCAATGCGTTGCTTCCTTTTTGGAATTCATACAAAATGCCGTGTCGTAAATACACTTTATCTACTAACACGTTTTTCACTTTAAATATCACAAGTAAATGATGAATGGTAAAAAAAGGACTCATTTTATATTATATAGCAGCTAAAAGAACAAAGAAAAAAAAATCCGAATGACTCACTAGCCAGATGTTTTTTTTTTCATTTACAAGAAAAATAACCTGCCTATTTAAAATACGACAGAACTTTCCCTCCAACCCCAATATAAGCTCTTACATTTCCTCCTTATAATTCTGTACAGCGCTTTTAACTAGCTATGATATCCACAAGCGAAAATCACTGAAATACTAGATAACGAGTCTTAGCATCATTACCATATAAAGATTTAATAATTTAGTAAATTTCTGTGGCCGAATTTCTTAATTTATAACTAAATTAAATACTCGTTCGTTGTTCCATTCTTTTTTAGATGACGGTGATGCACACAGATTTTTTTACGCAATGGAACTTTGTTATGTCTTAATTATTCAGAAAGGAATGAAACACTTGATACACGTTCTTGAAAGCCACTACTGCATCATAAATTTTTCGCCATTTACCATCTTTAAGAGTGGGAGTCCTTGAACATTTTCATTAATGTTATTAAAAGTATTATGATTAAGAAACTATCCGATTAAGAAGTTGGTTGTATCGGATTGAGCGACTGGTGGCATTAGATTGATATAGGTAGAAGAGGAAATAGCGAAACAGTTGTACATACGATATAGGTGCGGTAAATTGGGATTGATTTATTGTTTTTATTAACCTTAGATGTAACATTATTTAGGTGTTTATTAACCATAGATTTAACACTTTCGCTACCGGAGGGAGAAAAAAGAAATGCTTCTCTGGGCCCGCGGCCTCTTACCGCGGAGTGTCACTCTGTGCCCAGACGATTTTGGATACTAAGCCTAATTCACGAAAAAAATTCCTCTAAAATCGTCTATTCATTAGCATATTTTGGTATTTACATATCTTGTTTAAAACACATTAAACTTAATATATACAAAAGAAAAAAAGGATTTAACCGAAAATTGAATGTTTTATACATAAAATTACGTAAAAAATCATACTTTTAAGAAAATACAAAATATATTTACACATGTTACATAAATTTCATGGTGTAATGATGTACCACTACATGGAATATATAAATATAAAAGATAAATCTTATTTTGCTGTATGGTATATTTATAAAAAAAAATCAATGCATAGTCCAACGTCATATGTCTTACACACATATTCTGACACTACAAGCAAGATTTTGAGCAAAGGGCATATCTTACTCCATTTTTCCTCTTTTTTTTAATGTCTATCCACAGATTTGGATTATTTTCGCTAACATTACAGTCGGATTCATTCATTATTTCGCAAATATCAGTATCAGATAAATACTTTCTTTTCGTCATGACTGTCGCTACAAATAAAAACCGACTGAATGAAATGAACAGCTGAGAGTATCTGCTACCTAAAGCCCTAACCCCCGTAAAGGGCCATAAATTATCCTTCGAACTTCTAAGAAGCAAGAAGAAAGAAAAAAAGTAAACTGAAAGCAAGTGCACGTTTTAAATCATGTCATTACATTTAAAGAACCACACCGCAATATGTTTTTCTTAACAATAACCCCTTCCCCCCTTTTCCTGATACCCAGAAGTGAAATCGAAGCCTATATAACCAAGGTCAACATTCCAAATAACCTATCTATATAGATTTCGTGGTAATGTAACACCATCTAGTAATATTAAAAAATCAAATAAAACATTCTCTTTAAGCGTATCACTATCGATACGCTGGTCTGCAGAAGGCATTCCGGAGCGTATCTATTGTGATATGTTGGGCACAGGAGAGCCACCGCGAGCGTATCAAATGTGATACGCTGGTAGTGAACTGGATAACAAGAGAGCTATTGACTACGGATCTCTTAATTTTGAACCTCGTCAAGTGACGACAACGACACTAGAGCTGACAATTCATCTCTTAGCTCTCACACTACCCCATAGAAGGACTTCGGTCCAAGACATATTAGCATGCATCAGCCCCTCTACATGGCCAGTCTTATGTGTCATCCTGTCCCCATCATACAATTCAGGAAGAACCCTGGTCTCGATTTCCGGACCATTACCACTTGGCTAATACGGCCTACGCGAGAAAGTGCGAAGTGTTCTTCTACTAGTTGATATTTGATTCAGATTTTGTTTATTGAAGTACATTGCAACTGAATCTAGTTTTGATGTAAGAAAGAAAACAGACGTTTCAATCATATTATTTGGCTTAAAACTACTACCTTCTTATAACGCCAGTGAATTTTTTATTGCCATAATATGCATTGTTCTTTTTGTATCATATTATCCATAAATTGTTTGGTATCATCTATCGTCATATTATTTCGCCTATAGCTTATATTACCACTAGACTGAAACTATTAGCAGTAATAACTAACTATAGAATGAAATAATCTCACAAAATAACATTGTTTCTATCTAACAAAAGACAAGTGATAATTTATCAACTGTAACAACCATTGTTTGATTTCATCGGTCAAATGAAATTAATCTAAAATGTTTAAATGTGAGAGGCAAAATCTTTTCGTGTAAAATGTGAATTTTGTTTCGTGTTAATAGGAAAAATTTAACGAAATTACATAGTATAGTATCAGAATACTGTATTACTTTCTGTTAAAAGACTTTTCATGTTAAGGGTTTTCGAATAAAAGGTTTGCTGTATATTAATTGCATTTATGCTATAAAATTTCATAAAGTATAAATAAATTAATTTAGGGGGTGTTGCTATTAAATAATGAAACTGAGAGACCCTGACACAGAAGAAATGCTCCAAACGCCAGCAACCGACACCTACATAACGTGAAGCCTTCGCTTCTGAATGCAGTGCCTCTCACTTGTGTAAACAAATTCATAGAGCCTCAGTTTCATATGCATTAGAGTTGCTTTTTTTTTTTTGTTTTCTTAAAAAAATAATGAGTGAGAAACGAATTGTTGTGACATTTCACATGAAACTTGGAAAAACCGCTGCAGAAACTTATAATTTATTAAAAGAAGTGTATGGTAATGAATGCTTACCACGTGAACGTGTTTTTAATTTGTTTAAGTGGTTTTTAGATTTTCGAGAAGACGCTGAAGAGGATTCACGCCCTGGTCATCTCCCAAGTAAAAAATGGATGACAAATTCGAAAAAATCATAACTGTGGTTTAATCTGATCATCAGTTAAGTATCCGTGCAATCCCTGAAACTGTAGGAATTCACAAAGAATCCTAATGCAAATATTTCCACCAAGACAAGGCTCCGGCTCATTCCACAATGTCTTTCAAGAGGTTTCTTACCAACAGCATCCTAGTGTTGGACCATCCGCCTTATTCACACTGTGACTTCTATCTGTTTCCTAAGATGAGATCTGTATTAACCCTTTCGCTATCGAAGGGAGAAAAAAGAAGTGCTTCTCTGGGCCCGCGGCTTTTTACCGCGGAGTGTCACGCTGTGCCCATAGGATTTTAGATATTAAGCCTAATTCATAAAAAAAATTCCTCTAAAATCGGCTATTCATTAAAATATTTTGGTATCTACATATATTATTTGCAATGCATTAAACTTAATATACAAGAAAGAAAAAAAGATTTAATCAAAAATTCTATGTTTTTATATAAAATATTTACATAAAAATCATATCTTTTAAGAACATGCAAAATATATTTATATTTATAACATAAATTTCATGGTGTAATGATATACCATTACTTGGAACATATAGATATAAAAAATAAATCTTATTGTGCAGTATGGTATTTATAAAAAAAAGTTTAATGCTTAGTCCAACGTAACATGTCTTACACAAATATTTTGACGGTTCACACAAAATTTTGAGCAAAGGGCACATCTTCTTTGCCCTATTTTTTTTTATTTTAATGTCTATGTACAGATTTGGATTATTTTCGTTAACATTACTGTCAGATTCATTCATTAATTTGTAAATCTCAGTATCAGATAAACACTTACTTTTCGTCATGACTGATGCTTTAAATAAAAACCTAACCAAGGAAACGAACAGCTGAGAGTATCTGCTACCAAAATCCCTAACCCCCATAAAGGGCCATAAATTATCCATCGAACTTCTAAGAAGCAAGCAAGAAAGAAAAAATCCAACCAAAAGCAAGTGCACCCTTTAAATCATTTCATTACATTTAAAGAGCCGTGTCGCAACACGTGCTTTTAACAATTACCCCCCTCCTGGTAGCAAGAAGGGAAATCCAAGCACATATCACCATTAGTAACATTATATAGCAACATTAAAAAAATCAAATAAAACGTTTTCATCAAGCGTATCGCCTGTGATAGGCTGGGCACAGGAGCACAAACACGAGCATATCGCCTGTGATACGCTAGGAAAGCACTGAATAAAAGGGAGAATGTTTGAATTATTAAGGTAGCGAAATTGAAAAAGGCAAGCGTCCGGAAGGAGCTGATAGAAGAAAACTTCCAGTACTATTTTGAACTATGGAAATTTCGCATGGAGCACTGCAGGGATAAAGGAGAGTTGTTTTCAAAAGATAATAATAAGTAAATGTGTATGACATCAAAATAAAATGGTTTACACCGTCAGTCTCATTATTTAATAGACCTACCTTGTATGTACAAAAAATATTAATAATTCGAGATAAAAACCAACGTTTTTAAAAACAACGTTTTTATATAGTGGCAAAATTTATTAAGAAAGATTATTGAAATATTAGTTAAAACTGGTCGCAAATATCTAAATATTGCATTGTTAGGCAAGTAAGAACGGTTCCCGAAATTTCAGAACTCTAGCTTGATGGGAAGTTGGTTAATTTAACGATAGAAAATTTGATGACACACACACACACAGAAACACGAACCAAGTGAAATACATAAAAACGTTAAAAGTAACTAAAATTAATTAATTAATTTTGTAAATTAAATGGTTGGAATGCAGTTTAACCCAATCACTCTTGGCGACAAGAATTATTTGGCAGTATTTTGCCAAATGTGGCTACCCTGGTCCGTTTTACGGACTTAACGTTCAGCCAAACAAAAAAATCGCCAAGTTTGATGCCAATTTTTGAAATCGCGCCAAGTGGTTGGGATAAACTGCATTATTGAAGAAAATACTAGCTAAAACTTGTCGCAAATGTCCAAATATCGTATTGTTAGGCTAGTGAGAACGATTCCCAAGGTTTCAGATTTCTAGCTTGATGGGAAGTTGGTTAAATTAACGATCGAAAATTTGATGACACACACACACACACACCAAGTGAAATTCAGAAAAACGTTTTAAAAATGGTAATACTATAAATAAATATTTTCCTATTTATATATACAACTAAAAAAAACGATACGAAATTTATTTAAACGGATCCCTTATACGCGAAACATTTTTCAATACTTTAAATCACAAATTATAGATTTTTACGATTAAAAACTTCTTCCAGACTCAAGTTAAAGAAAACCGAATCATTAAAATTACGAGCATCACAATTTAACATCCTAAGACAATCATAAAAGGAAAAACAGAATTATTTCCACAAAAACTATTTTTTTCTTAAAAAAAGATGTATCAAAGTAATATTTAACAATCATTGTTCGCTTACGCTTTTCAGGAATAACTATCCGCATTTGGACGTATGATCTCAAGCGTAGCATAAAAGTCATTCGTGTATTTTAATTATGGTTAAAAGTCACAAAGTATCTTACTCAAAAATACATAAAAAGTAAAAAAGCTCATAAATTATCCGGAAGTTTTGAATAAAAACTTCTTGCAACTTAACGAAGGAATCGGAAGAAACCAAGATATAATTAGAAAGGATTTCTAAAGTTCGTTAAAACAAGGCTACAGAGTAATCAAATATCCATGCTGAAACTTCGTTCCGTTTTGCCTACAACTTAAAAAGGAAACGAACAAAAACTTTTCTTGAAGAAAATGTCAAAGAGTTGGAATTTAAATGAGCTTCTAAAAATCCACGCTTGGTTTGTTTTTCACATTTCACTGAATCTAAATCACTGTTTCATAACTGCCCGAAGTTACGTGATTATCAGCCACGACTTTTTTACAAAAAAGTTTGGAGAAAAATTAAATAGAATTCGGCGAAAAAAATACTTTTTTTCTTATTTATTTTTATTTTTGTCCTTTGGTAAAATTCCCTCAATGGTTTAGATACACCAGTTATAAATCATTTAAAAGAAATGTATCTGATTCAAAATTCTCAACTCTTGTATGTTAAGCATTTATTAATGTATGTAATGTTTTAAAAATCATTCTGAAACACATAAACCAACATGAGTCTTTCAAGCCACATATTTTTAAGTGTTAATTCCAGTAAATTTCATTAGTTTAACCTCGATAGTTATTTTAACTGCTATTAATAATCGCAAGATTTAAAATGGAACTTAATGAAAACAGGTGTTTATATTAACTTTCAGGGAATTCATCTAAGCATTTTTCTTGTCTCCGTGGAGCGAGATGTTTAGCGTTCAAGGTTTCGAACTGGTGACTCAATATACAGCCGATGACTCAACTGGAAACTGTACCAAGCAAAAACTCAATTCAACGTAGAATGGATGCATAGCAGTTGCTGTAATGACTAAGAAAAACAACCATCTCTACAAAATACCTATGTTTCTCTTCGTATCGCCAGGATGATACTGAAGGGGGAGTATGCAACGACTCTCTTCAATAGCAACTCCATAAGTTAACTAGCCTGAACTTACTTACTAATTAGCCTGAATGAGAAGCCTTTTTCAGCCTTGTAGGAACTCTCTAGGTAATAGTACAGAAAAAGGCGATCGGTTAACTTTCTTCAGACCTGATGGACCAGGGTTCGATACGCTGTCGGCCCACCAAAGTCACTCACAACTCCCCCCCCCACCCTCATTACGCGATAAAAAAATATTCCTCTATGTTTCGGAAAGAACACATTAAGTCGAAACCTTACTAACCAATGACATTTTGCAAACAACTTTACTTATAGAAAAGAAAATTTCGAAATCAAATAATTTAAAAAATAATTACATTTTCCGTAATAATACAAAATTTAGCCAATCCTGTAATACGTATATTAATTAATCGAAGTATATTTTATTATGTTAACACGTGCATATTAATGTTATGAGAAATGGCACTTTTTCTAGTAAAAATTTTTTAAAGGTTTTTGTTGTTGTTTTCATATGAGTAGAATTATCTACCTAAATATCTTCGAGTTTGCTTGTCTGGAACGCCGAGTGTAAAAATTTTACGATATAGCCATTTTTCAAATGAGTTTACCATCCCCTATTTTAAAGTGTGTTTTTATACGTGTACATACTTTTGATAGTGTACGTAAGATATAAAAGAGAAAATTTGTAAAAGTATTCATAGAAGTACTCAAAGCAATGGTTACCTTCTTTAATAAAGAAATTTTATTAAAATATGATACATTTTTAATATAAACAACTACAAAAGTAGAGGAACACAAGAAATATAGTCTTCCTTAATTGAAACTTTTTAAAAATATAATTATTTTTCAGACGAGAAAACAGTAAGCACTACTTTTTAGTGAAACCTTTCTTTATTCTTTCGTTAATTTTCGGTCTGTTTTTTAAGTTTGTGTTTTTAAACAGTGGAAACCCTTTTAATGGTACCTAATTTTAGATTCTTCATTTAAACTGTGATGCAATATTTAAATATTTTGATTCTTTTCCTGATTTTAAATTGTTTTACTCTTCCTGCTCTTAGAAATCGTTTCACTTCTTTCTTTTAAACCGTAAGTGCTTCTATTTTTAGAAACTTAACTGTAAGTATTGTTTAACAATAAATGTTTCCTCCATTTAAAAAACACTTGAATTTTAAATTACATACAAAACTTGAAAATAGTTTAATAATAAATTGTTTTAGCTTAATAATAATTGAAAATAAATTGTTTTAGTTTAATGATTTTTCGAAACATTGAAAAAATTTAGAAATTTGTGTACCATCAGCACTCTGTTCAGTGTGTCATTATAACATCGTGAGTCAATTCCTATTATCTTGTTTATGTTCTTTAACTATTATAATTTGGTATTTTAACTACTGCGCCATAAAGTTATTCAAGTTTCACAATGCTTTATATAAGACAAATAATTACTATTTTAAATACTGAGCTGTTTTAGATTTTTGAGGCATTCTGACTTCAGTCAATTGAAGGTGGTATATGATTGACGCATCAAATTACCTTTTCAAATCTTTTATATCCCAAACTCCAAACGCGCATGTAGAGTGTGAAAATTCAGCAATTCTTTTAAAAGAGCAAAAGAGCTTATGATTATCAAATGGTGGGAAAAAAAACATGAAAAAAAAAAGCTTTTCATTTGGGATATATATATATATATATATATACTTTATATACCAAACTTTTGAAAATGGCTGAATGTCGAGCAGTTCACACAGGCAAATTAATTTACAAAAATCTTCCGAAAATATACGTTTGTGGAAGAATTATTTTTCCAAGAAATCTTTCCTCTCTCATGAAACCTAAACATATTGCCTTTATTCTAACAAAAGGAGCATATAATTGAGGAAGACTATCAGCCGGAAGTTTCATTTTCACTTTGTTTTATCACAGAAATGTCCTACCTCTTTGAAGTTTTACGACGAAATATTGCAAGTCTTCCTTTGGTATATGTTTAATACAGACATCCTCTCCGATTTTGTGGGACTATACCAAATTATTCATCAGACATCTCTGCTGTCAGTGGCGCTTTCTTGTAAACCTTATTTATAGCACGATTTGGAGAGCGTAAATTGCGGAATATGACCCTTGACTTTATGAGGTGTTTATACTAAAGCCTAGTCTTTACAGAGATTATCACGGTAAATGTTCGGGTTATCCATAGCAGAATTATAAGTCGTAAAATTCTTTTAAATACAATCAAAACGAAGTATTATAAAGTACATTGCTTTGAAATTAATTTTCACTGTAAATTAATATTTCGCTTGACTTTTATATATATTGTAGATTTTATTAACACTCGTATAGTTATTACCGATTAAAGAGGTTTTCAAACCTAATATGAGATAATTTATATTACAATTATGAGATGAATAATATAGAATAATTTTAAATCTTTATTTCAAATTTGTATATGAAGTCTTATCTACTTTCCATTATTTAGTTTCGTGAAAGTATTTTACTCTAAATTTGTAATAGTTGAGTGAGCAATTTTTTTTCAATAGACCTCAGGTTACAGCAAATCAATGGTTAATTATATATATATATGTAGAAAGTGGGATGATGGAGATTGTTCATCCCGAATATACCATGGTTTACTCTTACGCATAGGGCTGGTTGTCTAGGGGGGTAATTTCGGATTCCATGTAATGTTGTTGATGATATTCAAGGATGAAGCTTGCAGTAGCTTTACTTGTCTATTAGGAGAGATGATGAAGAGTGAAAAGTATTTACACTTTGATATATATACAGGTAGTAAACAGTTCTTCCGAGACGGATAGATGGCTGCCTCATTTAACCCATATTATCGATGGACGTTGGAACGCGCTTGGGCGTTGAAGTTTACTTCCGACGCGGGTAGCGAAGGAGAAGAGAAGCGGAAAAAGTGGCGGCAAGAGAGAGCGAAAACGAGTGTCACTCAGTTTTGTTCTGGGATAGGTGGCGCTGCATGAGCTTATCACATGACTCTGGTTCGTGGCGACATCTATTGAGTATCGGAGGAACTGTTTTCCCAGTAAATTGGGAAATAAAATTAATTGCTTAATAATTAGCTGGAAAATCCTACACACACACACACACACACACACACACACACACACACATATATATATATATATATATATATATATTTCAAAAGAAAGTATATAAAAAATAAACGAAAAACCAGGGGAAATGAATTATTTGTAAGTTGAAAAGTTCTTAAGGCATCCAAATTTTTTGAAAAGGCAGAAAAAATGAAATGAGATTTATTTAATTTTGTATAGGCTTTAAACTGTCAAGCTGAGTTATTTTAGATCTACATGTATAATGTCTTCCATTAGCAAAGATATTATTAAAAATGATTACAAAACTAAAACTATGAATTGAAAACAAATTTTTAAAGTTAAAATAAGAAATAATAATTATAATTGAAAAGAAAAAAAACTGATGAAAATAAATCTTTAAGAATCGAAAGTTAAAATCACAAAAATGCAGGATTATCAAACACTAAGAAAAAAAACCTAAATTTTTCAAGAACATCATACAACGTTTATTAAAACTACATGCATGAAATAAAAAGAAATGAATTCAAATTTAGAAATATATATATAAATAACAAAATAAATTTAGAAAAACGAAAATTAGTTTTTAAGCAACTTTTCACGAGAAATGCTTTCCATAGCAGAATTACGAGTCGTAAAATTCTTTTAAATATAACCATAATGGAGTATAATGAAGCATTTTCATTTGAAATTAACTTTCACATTCAGTTAATATTCCGCTTGATACATAGCATTTTTTAACATTCTATTCCTTATTACCTATTGAAATTTTCATCATCAATATTATGAGTGAATTTATATTACATTTATGAGATATGCGACACGTAATATAAACAAATTTTAAAATTTTATTGAAATTTGCTAGTTTAGTTATATTCTACTTTACATTATTTATTTTATGACAGTATTTTATTCTAAATCTATTACTGTCGAGTTAGTATTGGGTTTCAATAGACCTCAGTTTGTGAATAGTCAATGGTTAATTACATGCATCCCACGAGTTCCAGTACTTCACCATACTAGTAACGATTTTGTTGCCTAATGGAATATATATATATATATATATATATATGTTTGTGTGTGTGCGTGTTTTAATGCATGATATAATCACCCGCGTTATTAACAACTTTTTGTCATCTAGTGTGCGAATTTTTACAGCTGGATCGATAGAAAATTGATTGGTTTTCAACGAAAATATCTGAAGATGGTTCTCTGGACGTAATTTGAATTGTCTAAGAATTCGTCTTGCGCATTGAGGTCTTGCATTATCGTATTGTAGAATGACTCCTTTTCTGTTGACAATCGCAGACACTTTTCAATTAAAGATTGAGTTACTCGATTCAGTTATTCACAATAAAGCATTCACAGTTTGGTCTGGTTTCAGCATTGCAAAATGAACTGCACCCCAAGTAGTCCACCAAACACAGAAAAGCACCTCTGATATATTTCTCGGCGATTCATTTTGAGAGACCATTGCCTTTTATGTTTCGGATTATC
This sequence comes from Nephila pilipes, assembly GCA_019974015.1. NCBI lineage: Eukaryota > Metazoa > Arthropoda > Arachnida > Araneae > Nephilidae > Nephila > Nephila pilipes. The sequence continues at coordinate 169,525 of BMAW01069890.1, forward strand.
ATGGAGGACCCAATTTTCATCTCCAGTGATCAAGCGATCAAAAAATGCTTCCGTGTGATTTTTCCCTTTCGAAGACATGGTGTTCTTTAATTTTCCCTGTGCTCTTGACGTTTACAGCAATAAAGAATCATTGTAAAGCAAGGATTAAGTCGTTTAAGGAGACACAACAATTAACTGCTTGATTCAGACAAGGATACAATGTTATAGAATGTAAGCTTGTGAAAGAAGTAATTGCTAGTATTATTAGAAGAGGAACAAAAGCTTATTTTTCCTCGATTTTTTCAAATAATAAGGCTTCAAGCTAAGAATTCCTAGTATCAAAGTTCCTTTTTTTTTAATTTCATCGAATGATATATTTGTGGCGCTATAATTGAAGTGCAATTTTTTGGTATTTTCTAATTTCATTTGGGTTTCGAACTTCGAATGATAAGTTAAGGTCAGTTTAAAATTATCGGTAAGAGATTTTCTTTCGATATAGGAAAAATATTTTGATTAATAATTAAGGCACTTGATGATTTTCTATGCCACAAAAGGAAAATGTTTCAAAGCTACGAGGTCACACTAAATCATTTATAATCGTATAAGACTTCCTATGAATGAGACAATATATATGCATTAACAATAGAAATAAAAGTACGTGACATGTGAACGAATGTATATGTAACAAATTTTACTTGAATTATATAAGAAACACTGATATTATTACAATATGTTAAGATAGTTCAAATATAAAATAATTGAAGAAACTGAAACATTGTCAGAGAATTTCTATTGAATTAAACACCATAAAAACTCCTCTATTACCACGTAAAAGAATGTTAAGTTACTTATTCGTTTATAGCAATCAACAGACAGAAGAAATTAAAATAAATAAATATTTATTCATGTTTTTTTCTGAGTATTAGAATAATTATTAATCACGCATTCACAACATAATACAGTATAGCGTTTTAAATTATCAGGTATAAGCATAATTTTTTTTTCTTCCTAACCAAATTAAATCTATGAAAAAAGTAATTTTAATGTCAAATAAAATTAATCGATCTGACGGGGGCAACGAAAAAATGAAATATGATTAAAATTCGCATTTAAAATATTCCCGGTATATTGTTACATAATTTTGGCTTTAATTTTCCCCTTGAAGAACAACTACTAGGACCGGAAAGATAGTTTCACAGTCCAGGAAAAAATACGAAATACAGCAATATTACTCTTGCAGGGGTGACCTTGGAGACAAATTTGGTTACCAAATATTTGGCCAAGAATAAATGTCCTTTATATCAGACTGAGAGAAAACTCCATGCAGATCAGTTGTCTAAAGCGTGCTATTTACGTACCACAGAAGATTTAACCATTTGTCATCATTGTATTTACCGCCACCAGGATTCTATCTTCACCATCACTCAAGGTCAATCGACCCTTGCCGCCAAAGGGTGAAAAACATCCCCACGAGAAATGATAAAATAAAACTTGGCGCTGAATTATATTAATGAATAATACTAAGTTCAATGCTAATTTCATATTCAAAAAATAATAATATTTTGTTTCATTTAAGCATATTTCGCATTTAGTTAACAATGTTTTTCAAATCAGAATATTTATTTAATTAACGATAACTTTAATAATTATATATAAAATCAAATACAAAAATTTAAAAGTTTCGTCTCAATGAATGAATATGAAAATGGTTTGAAGACATATTTTATATAATTTTGAAAAATAAATTTTCAAATGTTTAATATTAAAAATAACGAATGATTGATCATAAACTGAATATGTATAAACATTTTCTAAAAGATAATTTGAAATTTTTGAGGCACTGATGGGGTAGTTAATTTCCATAATTCGCATGTAATGCAAATACATTATCTTTAATTTATGAACGAAGTGTTTCCTGCATAGTATATTACCTATATATTATATTCATATTTGTATACATAAATAAATAAATATAAGGGTAATTAGTTCTTCAGAATTATTAACAATATCAGTGTCCTTGTAAGCATTGTGAAATATTTTAAGTATATAAATGTTTCATAATTTGATTCTTAATGGTACTTATGCATGCGAGTCTTAATAATAATTATTGGCTATTAAATATTTTCCTCTGTTGATGGTTTCGCATAAATTATTATTCTTTGTTTCTATTAAGAATCAATTAGTCACACAACATTACAAAAAAATGATTTATTAATTGATTACATTTCATGTTCGTTCGTCTCTAACATTTAAATGCCAACTTCGATAAATATCAACACAGATTTATGACAAATTGCTTTCTTTGTTGAATAATTTATTGATTATTTTCAGAGTATTTGAATGCAACACGAGGTTTATTGGTGATGGACAGTATAATATAGAGGCCCAAACAAGTGACGAGAATTTCACCAGAGCTGGCTCTCCCTCTTCAAACGTCCACATCATAGTAATGGCAGGACTTAAGTTTCGAAAGATTTAATGAGCAGCAGTTGCGCTTAACGGCGAATCTTAAGTTGTGTCAGGACTTGAATCCAAGACTCAATGGAAACAATGCTGATCGAGAACTTTAGGTATTGTAATACCGTAAAATGGTTAAAATCGTCTTACCAATTAATTGTGAATTTTAGCCTCATACTGTTGTCAGTAATTCTATATTGATTTTACCAGTAAGCACTTATATATTCAATGCCCAACAGTCGTTGTGTCACCCTCGTCACTTGACCGTGGTTCAAAATTACAAGATCCGTTGCCAATATCCCTCGCGTTGCTTCTAGTGCGACGTTAGTAAAAACTAAATTAAACTAAACTAAACTAAGCCCAACAGTCGTTATGGTTGCAGCACTGAGTGTGATAATCCATCTCCGACACATAAAGACATACTTAAATAAACTATAATAATAATAAAATCAATCATAAAGGAATTGGAGTATTTTCAATTGGAAAATACTCGTATAAGTTGGCAATATATTAAATTAATAATTATCAGGACAACAATTGTAAAATATAATATTGTTTTTATTTGGAATAGGATTATTTAGCTCAAAATTTAAATCAAAATAACTAGGATAAATTTTTCAGGAGGCAGTTTTCTTACTTGGTTGCTTATTAAAACGTGTTGACAAAAATGTTTCAAGAAATAACAACTTAAGACACATAATTGTTAGCCACCTAAGGGGTTATTGTTTTCTATAGGCTATAAATTAGCTTACCAGATCACTTTTCAATTTTTTTATCCGTTTTCCTCAATTTTAATTACATTTAGCTTAATTGTATTCAGTTTAATAATTTATCGTTTGCTTTAATTTTAATTACATGTTGCTGATATATTATTCAATTTAATAATTTATTATTTACTTTAATTTTAATATCGAAAAAGTTTACTGTTGTCCATTTCTCCATATTTTATCGTTTACTTTAATTCTTATGTTTAATTGAGTGATTTAATAATTATTTTTAAAAAAAGGCGCAAATTGGGGTTTAGGCACCAAATCTGTTCTTTGCAAAACTTTGCATAAAACTTTTTTTTTTATGTTTTTTAATTTACAAAAAAAATATATATTTTGCTTTTGTATGCTTTTTTTTTTTTTTTCTTTAATTAACGTGCTTTTAGATTTTATTTTAATAATTATGTTTCTTTCGATTTTTAAGTTTTGCACTTCTTTAGATATTTAGTTATGTATATTTTTAGGTTTGCACTTTAATTTAATTTCGTTAATATTTCTTTTATAGTTAATTATATATTTCAATTGTAATTATTTAAATGATTTAGTTGTATTAAATTAAATATATAGTAGTATTTATAATTACGTATATTTATAACTGTTTTCATAGGATATAAAACAACATGTTTTCACTAAAGGCACCTTGAATAACAACAAATCAGCTACAGTGACTGTTTTTAGGGGGACACCCAGACGACAATAGTGTTCCCTACAAGAAATAAAATTCTTCCTCTTCAAGGCAAAATGATCACTTTTGCCTCCCGTTCTGAAATGCAGATGTTTTTAGCAACACCAAATTTACTGAAAATAAGATCTTAGTTTTGAAATCATATTAATTATTGTTAATAGACTGAACGAGTGAGTGAGTGGAAGTTAAATCAAACAATGTGTATCTGTGATGTAGACGTTAGGAAAAAAGAAAGTATACTGAAAACTGGTTGACAAGAAAATAAGTCGAAAAAATAATGAAGGATCACTAGGATACTTGGACCATAACTAGTTACATACAGATAGTAAACAACAGAGAGCAATTTTTAGTAAAATATATTTTTCAAGAAATTAATGCAGTATGAAATTAGGAAATGGAATATTTATTCGAAGCTTCGGGACTTATTGTACTATCTCACATGTTAATTTAAATGTAATGAATATTACGTAAATTTATTAAAGTGGAAGTGTTATTCTATTATTCAGTAATAAAGTAACACAATAATACTGTGATAATTTGCTAAGATGTTTTTTATTTTCATCCAACTACACACACACACACACAAATCATTCTAATTTTACTTATCCAGTATTCAACTTTTTTAATCAAACACTTTATTTTCAAGAAACCCAATCAAATTACTTACCAAATTTGTAAATGAAAAAAATCTTTTAAAATTGGGATTGGAAATAGCTAAAACTTGTAAAATAAAATATATTTAATTTTCGGCGTTAGGGGTTTTCCAACTATGTGGAGAGGGAGTACAGTTGACATTGGTGTGTTGACGGAGTTCTGGTTCCCTACACTACTGGGTCTGAAATAAAAAAAAAATGACTGGGTCAAAATCTGACCCGTCGAATTTTTACTGCCCTCTTTTCACCTAGACAAAAAGAGACGTCTCTCCGGCTCATTATTAAGGCGTTTCAACTTCTGGATTTGATGTTGAAGATAGCTGCTAAGTTATGTCATATCATGAACAAAAATGTAAGAAAAATAATTAAACTTTAACAACACTTGAGCAATTCCGTGTTCTGCTTAAAAACTAAAAATAAAAAAAATAATATCAGAAACACATTTTATTAAAATTCAACTTGTAGGATGTTTAAAAAAAATTCTTTAATGTCTTAATTCTTTCACATAGCAACCGTATAGTATTGTCATACTGACAACTTTAAATTGTTTTTCATTATACAGGTAGTCTCAATCACAATTTCGTACATACCAAATAATCGACAAATATCAACCAAACAAGTTTAAATCAGAGTCAGATCGATGTAAAATAAATGTCTTAATTCTTTCACATAGCAACCATATAGTATTGTCATACTGACAACTTCAATCTATATTCAATTCAGTAAAGATAATTTTCTTTTTTTTGCATTTTCACCTTTTAGTGCTTCAAAATTTTTATTAACATTATCTTTTAATCTCTTTATAAGAAATGCAAAAACTGATAACTCGGGTAATAAATCTTGTATTTCTTAAAAAAAAATAAATAGAGGCATTCATTTTGGCCTATTTATTATTCGCTAATCTGGAGAACGAAAAAAAATTATAACCCTTTTGAGTAAACGAAAATATTTTAGAATAAATTTCTTAAGCCTGATAAAAGTGTATTACGTTTAGGGGCTTCCAGTAATTCAACCTAGATAACCTTTTAGAGGCTAATTTTAAAAATGCACAGAGATATTTTGCTCTTATGGAGAATAATAAATAAAGGAAAATGGATGCACATAGCCTTTTTTCTCCTTTGTTTATTTGGATTAAAGTATATATTTAAGTTATTTTAAAAGGGTGTTAATACAGAATTCAGAGCGAAACCTCTATAATTACGGAACAAAATTTATCATCCAAATAAAATATGATATTATTAGTTATATATATGCTTCATTTTATTTATTTATTTATTTTTTGAAGAATTAATTTCCTGTAGAATTCAGTTTCAGTTGCCATATTATTTTAAATAAAATAACACCACCCGTTCACTACCAGCGTATCACAATAGATACGCTCCGGAATGCCATCTGCAGACCAGCGTATCAATAGTGATACGCTTAAAGAGAACGTTTTATTTGATTTTTTTAATATTACTAGATGGTGTTACATTAACGCGAAATCTATATAGTAGATAGGTTATTTGGAATTTTGACCTTGGTTATATGGCTTGGATATCACTTCTGGGTATCAGGAAAAAGGGGGGGGGAGAGGGGGTTATTGTTAAAAGCACATATTGCGGCTCTGTTCTTTAAATGTAATGACATGATTTAAAGCGTGCACTTGCTTTCAGTTTACTTTTTTCTTTCTTACTTGTTTTTTAGAAGTTCGAAGGATAACTTATGGCCCTTTATGGGGTTAGGGCTTTTGGTTTCAGATGCTCTCAGTTGTTCATTTCATTCAGTCGGTTTTTATTTGTAGCGACAGTCATGACGAAAAGAAAGTATTTATCTGATACCGATATTTGCGAAATAATGAATGAATCCGACAGTAATGTTAGCGAAAATAATCCAAATCTGTACATAGACATTAAAGTAAAAAAAAAGGGGGGGAAAGGATTAAGATGTGCCCTTTGCTCAAAATCTTGCGTGAAGCGTCAGATTATGTGTGTAAGACATATGACGTTGGACTATGCATTGATTTTTTTTATAACTATACCATACAGCAAAATAAGATTTATCTTTCATATTTATATATTCCATGTAATGGTACATCATTATACCATGAAATTTATGTAACATATGTAAAAATATTTTGTACTTTCTTAAAAGTATGATTTTTTATGTAATTTTATGTATAAAACATTCAATTTTCGATTAAATCCTTTTTTTCTTTTGTATATATTAAGTTTAATGCATTTCAAATATTATATGTAAGTACCAAAATATTTTAATAAATAGCCCATTTTAGAAGAATTTCTTTTCACGAATTAGGCTTAATATCTAAAATCGTTTCGGCCCAGGATAACACTCCGCGGTAAGAAGCCATGCGCCTAGAGAAGCACGTATTTTTTCTCCCTCTGGTAGCGAAATGGTTAAAATCAAATTGGATCTAATGAATAAAAATTATATAAATTTGTTTTCGTCAACATCATAATTTATTTCACTTGATATCATAACTTGTTAAGGTATGTGAAATGTTTAAATGTTTAAGAAACCCATTTGTATTAAACGTATAAAGATTCAGAAGTAGATTTATCATATTCAGACGTAGAATTTATAATTGAACAGTTGTGGGGTACAACACTCAAATGCAACTAAAATAATATCATTAATTAATTTATGACTGTGTTATTGTCAAGAGCACTCAATTTTAGGTAAAAAAAAATAGAAACTGTAAAATCTTTGATACCTTTTGTTACGACCTATAAGTGTGTGAAGCCCTATTTTAACAAGGGTTTAACTAAACCCTAAGCACTGAAACAGGATAGAAATTGCAGTGGATCTGAAAATTAAGTTATCGTCTTTGCCTCGAAACGTGAAGTTTTTAATTAACAAGAAACATATCCAAATTGTCATTAATAATTTGATAAAAAAAATTTCATTTATTTTTTATGCAATTTCATATAAGCAATTATTTAAGCACTTCCAATCAAGTAACTTCATATAAGAAAATATTTGAGTACTTGAGGAATATATTGAAGTTTAAAAATAGTGCTTCATTTTACCTACACATTTCAAAATAAGTAATGAATGTTAAGTGGATCACGAAAAAGTTTCTTAAACATGGTTGAGTCACGGGAAAACAGTTTGGGAAATATAACAGTTGATTAAGCATGTCAAACTGGTGATCAGCAGAAGCTCAGCTAATATGATGTAAAAACTTTACTGAGAATGTCGCAATTTAAAATTTGGTTCTCCCTTTCGATTTTAAAATTTTACAAAATAAACTAACTTTTACTACTTACTTTTACTTAAAGTACTTACGTAAGATCTGGTGAAGTAGTTAAGTAAATTACTTTTCCCTGACCTTACCAACTCACGATCAATTGGGTATGTAATGGTAACTAAGACACTTTCATTAAAAGGAATTAAGTCTGTAAAGATAACTGAAACGCTTTCCTATTTTTCAAGAAAAATTTATTTCTACCTAGTCTTACTTCACTTAAGCGAACACAGCGATGTAAAAATACAGCTATTTTTCGATTATTACTATTATTATTCTGACTTTTTGTTTGGAATTAGTTGAAAATAAAAATGTTGAATTCCAAAAAATAATTAAGCTTTCCAAAGTGCTGATAGAAAATCAAAAGCATTGCAGCTACTCTCTGCAACAACAAAAGGCAGGAGTTTAAGGCACCTAATAGCTGACAAGACAGGGAATTCCTTCCTGGCTTGTTTATCTAAAATGCTGCAACTGGTGAACTCAGGACAAGTTTTGTAGATAGGTAGTTCAAATCGCTCCCTTTTCCCAAAGTCAACCGACCTCTTCACCACATGGTGTGAAAAATTCCTTAAAGTGCTGAAAACTCATAATTCCTGCTGAAGTGGTGACACAAGACTAGAACACTAGATAGGAAAACTGTCAAAAATTACTATTTGCATATACTCAGATGAAAATTTACTTCCAATTATGACACCCAGAAGTCATAACTAATAATATACCGGTTATGGCACAGGTGTTAAATAGACCCGGCATTTCAATTAGAAACTGCTGATAACTACAATAGAAAACTATTCAAATAATAGCATAGTAAGATACGTATATCAGTTGTTCCTGTGAATGAAATGTCACTTACGTAAATTAGAATAGAAATATTGAGCTGTAGTGAACAAGACTGATCGAAAAGCATTCACATGCGGTGAAGAGTTTAAATGTTAGGCTAGTAGGAAGAGATATCAAAAGATTTGAACAACGCGAATGGAAGTGGCTTTCGCTAAGAAGAAAGATATTATAAAACCTAACGTTTAGAGAAAAGTGACCGGCTATGAAGTCGGATTCACCGTACACGTTTTATACCTGACTCGGATCGGGTTTATACTTATACAGAAGAAAAATCGGGTAATAGTTAGACAAGGAGAATGATGTGGCTAAAAATTTCTGTTGATGAGTCGGTTATTAAAAGCATCTGGCAGCATGGATATGGTATGACGCATTGCAGCGTCTGTTTTGAACTAAGATCTTCTTTCCCCTGATCTAAGCAGTTCCTGACTTTTTTCAATGGGGATATTTAAAGAACGAATCTTAAGAAAATAATGATAAACAATAGATAATCTGAAAATTGATATTACTAAATATATGCCAGAAATAATCCCAGCACCTTAAAATGAATTTCTCAACATATGCTCTGGCGAGGACAATTTAGCCTCCTAGAAAGAAACGGGCATTTTTTGAATATTTGTTTTAATTGTAGGTTCAAAATTTTTCTACGTTATTTTGATGGTCTTTTCGGAATTAGAGTAAAAATCATTATTTTAAAGTTTGATGTTTTTGTATAGTAAATTCTCGAATTATCAATAAGGAAACTTTTAGGATATTCATCACTTTCCTGCTAAGAAGAAAAAATTAACATCCAATAAAACATTTCCTTTTTTATTCATAAATCTAGTACAGGATTAGCATTTTTGGGAATTTTAGATAAGAAAGATAAGATAATGCAACACTTAATATTTCTTAAAGTTCGAGTAATTTCCTTAAGGGTACCAGAACTTGCTAAGAATTGTGGAATACTATGCCTAAGACTCCTTGTTTTTGTGATATAAATCTTTTCATATTATTAATAGAGCTTAGATTTTTGTGTGTGTCAAATAATGATATTTTGATCATTCTATAGGATAATAATAATATTTTTTTTTTGTCAAAAAGTTTTTTTTAGTAGAATATGGATATGATTTTTTGAGAAATATTTTCATTTAGGTATCACTTTAAAGAAAATTATCATACAATATGGCTCTACACGTTTTTTGCTTCTATATAAGATACTTATGCATTTAGTGAACCTGAGATATTTTTCTCTATATAATACCTAATTCTTAAGAAATAATTTCTTATAGGAAAAAAAATTAAAATTTCTAAAATTACGAAGTTCTTCAAATTTTAAATGAAAATATACAATAATATCACTAAAATTAGGTTTGCTGTATTTTGTGTATTGTTTTCTATATGATGAGTAAAATCTTTTGTATATTTACGGAATATTATTTTTAAAAAGGATATCCAAATGTAAATATATCTGGAAAATCATTTCCATATTCAAAGCAAAGGGAAATAAGAACTTATGGACCATATATATATATATATATATATATATATATTATAGTTAAAAAATGATTAAAATACCATTATTAAGCATACAAAAAATTTCCAAAGCTGTACGAATATATTTTAAAACATAAATGTCTCAAAAAGAAAGATTCTGAAGGGGACTTGGAGCCTTTCAAATGCCGAAAATCGATGAAAATATCGATACCTCTGGTATAACTGTGCGAAGTTTTGAAACGATCTGATTGAAAAAAATAGCTTAATTTAGATTAAACATATTTTACTTTATTTTATATTAGATATTGAAATTAAGTAGCAAAATAAATTTTACAAAATATTTTAAATTTTCTATTGTACATTTAATATATTTTTACTTTATTTATCTCATATATATTTCAGTTATTTTTAAATATATTTAATATATGTTTCGTTCAAAGAGCAATCAGATGAAGATTTTCAAATTTTTCGCAATTTCGGGCTCAGACAAACTTTTTATAAAAGATTATATTTTTGTTAAAGGCTTTCAAATTGAACAGTATTATGCTTTATTTTAAAGGTAACTCTATATCTATACATTATATTGACAAATAATTACAAAAATTAGACATTGTTTTGAAATTTTTTTACTGATTATTATTCTTTAAATAGCATTTTCTCAGTTTGGGATTTTTCATGAAACCATGGTCTTTAAAACTACAGCACTTTAACAGATATTTATTAAACAACTTGAATTTTGGTGTGTTTGTTTATTATAACGTGCTTCGTAAAATTCGGGATCCATTTTTAAATATTTTGAATAGAAAAAATATTATAATAGAAAATGTAGCAGAAATCATGTTTTTTTTTATATATATTTTCCATAGATGAATGCTTTTTAATTTTGTTTCTCAAAAACTAGTTTGTTTATTACAAAATAGATCCCTAAAGTTGATAGATATATTCTTATGAGCCTCAAAAAATTTTGGTGTAAAAATAATGATAATTGTGAAAAAAGAAGCAATCTTAAAATCGTTGAATTTTTTTAAGAAAATTTAATTTTTTAAATTTTTATCAAATCAAGCCCTTTTTTAATGGTAAAACTATTTTGTTTAATAGTAACTGTTAATAATATACACAAAAGATAAGTTGAAACACTTAAATAAAAAAAAATGGACAAAAAGTTCCGAGTCCCCCCAAATTTCACATTTTATTTCCCTCTGATGTCCTGATACCCTTAAGATATTTAATGAACGTGAAAACTTTTGAAATACAGATGCATGTAAAATTTTAAAAAAAGAATAGAGTTTTAGCTAATAAATATAAGTCCATATTAGCAGTAAAAATATTTTCTTAAAATTCGAATACTTTTCCTAATATTCATCATAAAAAGAAAGATGTATGTGTGTGAACTATTAAAACAAAAAAAAAATTAAAGAACAGATGCAAATAAAATTAAAAACAAAACTTTGTTATAAATAATTCCAATCAATTAAACATTTATATTTTATAAGTAGTCTGATAAATACATTTCCATCTCATATTGTTTCGCAAGAAACGTATCAACAATATCACAATCATAAGACTTTTTCAAACTTGCTGGAAAATAATCGTAATGAAATTTCGTAATGGTAGTAAAAATACTTATTATTTATTAATTCAAAATTTAAAAAAAAACTTTTTAATGCTTGCATAAAATACTTGTAGTGATGTAAGAAATTAAAATAAGTTAATCTATTTTGGAAAATAATAGTCACAAACCTAATACTACCTATACAGCTAAGCAGTCATGATTAAATAAAATACTATATTAGTTATCATGAAACAGGAAAAGTTTTAATTCAGTAAATAATCATTAAGTAAAGGAGAAAACATTTTCCTTCGATTAATAGTTTTAAAAACGAATTTTCATTGACATTAAAACACACCACAAAATTCCTACTAAATAGTTTTTTTTTTTTATATTTGTAATTGATTTTATGTAGTTTATTTTGCTTTGGGATTGAAAGAAGAGTATAAAATTCTTTTTATTGGGCTAATTTTAGATTCTTTATTTGAAGTGTAATCTAAAATGGATGCCTTTTACTGCGCTCTGGATTTTAATTAATTTCTCTTTTTCTTTCCTCGGGAATTATTTCATTTCCCTCTCTGTGAAAGACATTATAATGGTTATTTTAGGAACCTTAATTTTTATTTTTTTATGATATGTTATTTTCATTATAAAATCTATTATCTACTATGTATATAAAGTCTAAAACTTTTTACAAATTTTGGACATTTTATTAATTTTCAATATTTTAGGTAAAGCTCACTAAAAGAATCAGCCTTGTGACCTTAATCCAGCTCAGTTATTTTCATAATAATTAATTTCATGTGAAATTTAATTATTAAAGAAAGTATTACAGTTTTATAAGAGTTGTTAAACGATATCCATTTTCGGGGTAAGTTATGATGGAATTGGTGTCACTGTAGAATTAGTCCATTGAACATTTTCCTTTCTATGAAATCCAAGGTTACACTAATTAACATACATCCCCAAATAAAATTGTAAACCACAGTTTTTAAGAAGATGATAGTGTCTTGTCTTTATATGAAGAAGTTTCAAAAAGAACCTCTTCACATTTTGACTACTTTGCGCATCATGATCAGATGAAATCTGATCTCGTCCAGAGATAAATTTTAGACAAAATTCGAGCGATGATCGAAGTGGTAACAGTCAAACTATTCATCAATCAGTGTTTGAACTAATGTGGTTCGCAATCAATTAACAATATACTATTATAGAACACTTGCCAGACCAACAAGAGCACCAGCGTCATAAACAGGTGCTTTATTAAACAATCTTGGAACATTATTAAATATCTGTTTAGTAATACAGGATATTTAAGAAGAAAATCAAGTGTGAAGAAATTCTGTTACAAATTAAAGTTGCAAGCTTCGATTATAAAATATATAATGTTATTACAATACATACAATATACTTCTTTTTATTGATAGGTGATAATTATTTATAAATATGTAATTCATTAAAACTAATTATTTAAAAATTAAATTTAATTCTGTAATTCCTAATTGCTTACAGCATCAAACAGATGAATATTAAAACCAGTAAATTGTATATGCCTGTAAAATTTAAGGTATAAAAACTATTTAAAGTGGAAAACTGAAAGATAACCCATGTTAAAATTCATTTTTACAGGTATTTTAGTTTTGTGTTCAGGATTTTCATCATGTATTGAGCATTGTTAATATATTTTGACTTTATATATTTTATGCACACAAATATATATATATAACACTCATAAATTAATGTTCATTCATAATTCTATAAAATTATAAATGTTCAATGTATGTGTAATCACACCATCAAAAACGCAAACAGGGTCCGATTTATTAAAATTCATCCCATACTTTTTCAACCACATTACTTATAGAGTTCAAACTTACAACAAGGACAGCCAAAAGCAATCGAATTGTCCCTACTCCAACCAATAGAAAAGCAGCAACTCAGATTTCAAGCCATCTCATAACAAAATTGCAATTTGTAGCCTCTGTCATTCACTTCACCAACAACCAGTCAACAGATCAGCACTCCGCACAACCGATAGCAAACCAGCCTCTCTAAACACTTCCCACAGAAAAGGTTTTCTAACCATCTTTACCAAGCTACCCTTGTATTTTCAGGATACGGGAAAAGTGATTCGTAAGCCCCTGTAGATCAAGTCGACCATCACCTTTCTTCAGGGATGCTCACGCTAAAGTTAAATGGTTTCACGACCACTTTTTAGTTGTCAATGTTTTCAGCAATGTTTCTACTTATTTCTGTAAGTCCTCGAGGAAGAACGTATGGACTAAATTCAGGGCTTTTACCAGCCACTTCCTATGTGCAAAGTCACCTTTATGAGCAATTCACCATCTCGAAGCATTGGATATCATTCGATTTATGGTGTGGTTCTGATTGTCGATTATTATCACACATACCAGCCAGAAGACTGTTGTTTTGTGTATTTGGCATCAGTTTACGTTGAAGAGTTTTGAAAAATAACGAATCTGTGATAGTGACCCAACTATGTTTCCATAGATACTTTGGAGTTTAATTGTCAGGACTGCTATCGAATAAAAACTTTAGATAATCACGCTTGCCGCTAAAGCTGTTTAGTAGATTCCAAACTAATTGAGTTTCTATGATTTATTTTATGAGAGGCTACCAAATTCTCACCAAGAGTCAATAAACATTGGGCTGTGAAACTTTAGGGCCTAAAAGCAGCATAAATGCTAGAAATCATTGAGATTCTACTAATTCTACGATCTTAAAGCAAACTTTCGAGAAAGTTTCTCAACGAATTTAGAAGGCCCATAAGTGTGATAATTTCGAAAGATCCCATCCAACTAGCAATTTATGTATTTTTAAGAAACAATTGTTTCATGTTTTCGATTTGTTTAGATTTAAGATTTTAAAATTTCAGTATTTTAAATTTAAAAATACTCATTTTTACCTTATTTCTTTTCTTAGTTTATATTAGTTTAAAAATAAATTAGTAGTTTCCGCTTACATTACATATTGTGCCTATACATTCAAAATATCTCATATGTTTTGATTTAATATTGTCTGAAAATAATTGTAATTAAAGATAAACACATTGGCAGTTTAGCTATCATTTTGATGAAAAGCTATACAAAGAATTTAATCTAACACATTTGGTTTCTTTTCTGTTGTTAGTAAATGGCACAAAAGGAAACTGTCGAAATACTTGTAAGTTTAAATGCTCAAGTCTTTGAGAAAATTACCACTTTTCATAAAAGATCATAATAATTTTAATTTGTTAAGCACATTTAGTTACAAAGCAAAGTTAAATCATTTAAAATTTTAAAGAAATTATTTTATTTCATATTACAATTTCAAAAGATATTTTTCCTCTGATTAAACTTGACTAGTATATGAAGTTGTCTGAATTAAAATCAATTCTAATACAGGAAACATAACTTGAAGTTATAATATAATTGCTGAAATGTATCAAATGGGAAGGATACATATGCAGCAACGCTCTACTACAGTGTCTTTACTCACCAGCCCGCTGATGAGATATCTTTCGGCCTGATTGGTAGGCCTGTCAACTGGACCCCTTGTCCAGGGTTCGAATTACGCCAATACCGCGACCGCCACACATATGGGCAACGATATATTTGGTAAGATTTAGTTGTAGAGAAAGCGAGCAGAAATTATCAATGAAGACACCAAAGTATTGCCTACCCGAATAAAGATAAATAATCAAAGATATTGGGATCACATGGATTCAGTGAGTCGGACCCCTTATTTACAGCTTTACTGATTCTGACCCCGATTGGTTCGTAATAATTAAATACCTAGTTATAATATTAAACTTTAGATTCTGGACGTGATAAGAGTTAATCGGCACTTGATAATAAATATGCCTTGATCACTTTGAGATCTTAAATGAACTGAAGTTGAGTTATTTCGTTTCGAACTCATTAGTGACTGCCTTTGATATTTGCATCTCTTCGAATATCGATTATAAAGAGAAGAAAGTAATATCAGGTCGTTACAAATCGTTTGAGCTATATTCATTTCAATAACTCTAATTGTATTTAAACCTACTTGATTTCATATTATTTCAGAAGTAATACACTAACAAATCATCTGTTAATTTTGACTTGTTTTTCAATGTGAATTTAAGAAGTAAGAATTAAAAATACTACATATTATGATTTTAACATTTAATTTTACTCCTTATCTAGTATAATTATATTACTAGAAAGTAGACTGTTGTTAACGGTCTACTTACAACTACAATAAAGCTGCCCTACGACATAAAAGTGTTTGGTGAAATAAACAATCGTCTGCTCTTTGATAATTGTGACAGAAATGTTGCAAAGCCTGGCAGAGGGCCACGGTAGCCTAGTGGTCAAGGTCGTGGACTAAAGACCGACGGTTTTGCCCAGTCGCGGGTTCGATCCTTACTGCCAAAGACCCACCGTAGCCGGGACGCACGTTAAATCTGTTCGGGGCCCAAAGTCCTCCCGTTGGCGTGGTGTGGATGTTAAGAGTGGGGGTGCTAGTCAGGTGTCGTCCTCGTCCTTAACTGTGGTCCAAATTATGAGGTCCGTCGCCAATAGCCCCTGTGTTGCTTCTAGTGCGACGTTAATAAAACCAAACCAAACTCTTAAAGAGAAATGGTTCTATGAAATTCTAAAAATATGAAAATATAGAAGAAATATATTTCTGAATAACTTTTTCAAAATATTTTCACTTTCAACAATTACAAATTTTGGTTAATTATTGCAATTGTGTATATGTCATAAAGAGATGATACTATTCGAAATAAGTTATATGAAACAAATATGAAATAGATAATTTTGGTAAAAATCTCTAAATTTCCATACGAATGTATTCAATACAATAAATCAAAATTGTTGCCAAAATCCATCTATTTACATTTATTCTTAGCTATGCAAAATTACGTTCTGGAAGTTTTCTTTTGTATAAAGTTTCATGTGCAACATATTTTGTTAACATTGTTTTGATATTCAGCAACTTAATTTTTGTTCCTCATATTAGTTGAAAGAGTTTTCAATATTATCGTTCTTTTCCTAACTGAATATATTAAAATTTCTACTTATATATGAATATTAGCGCAATATACTCTTAGATGTAAAGACCTTTCTAGTTACTTAAAGAATTAATTTTCTTTTCAGCATAATCTTCAGAAAGAAAATAATCTATTGAAGGCTTTGAAAAATAATCCTCTTAACGAGAGGAAGTAAAACATATTTAAAACCGTTTTATAAAAACAGTAATAGAAATAGTTTGAGAAAATAAAAATAAAGGTTATAGAGAATAAGGAAATATATACATTGAGGAAATTATATAAGTAACACTTATATAAGCTATAATTAAAAATAATACTATATACTGTTTTAATGCTAATATTATGGAAATTTTGCCAAGAGACTAAATGCGTAAGATTGTTGCTTGTTAGATATACAATAAAATCATTTTATCATAATATGCCACGAATTATAAATATCTGGACCTTATTGATAGTCAGCAGCGAATTTTGGCCAACGTAAGATTTTTAGCTATGACGACACTAAGTCAATATAATAAAATTACGAAATAAAAGCAAACGATGCTAAACTCTTATCAAAAAGTTATTTTAATAAACGTCTAAATAAGTTAATAATATTTTATAACAAATTTCATGGGCAATAACTCTATTCCTATATAGCTAATATCTCATATTGAGCAGGCAGCCAATCTATGCTTTCCTCTTTGTGCCATAGATAAACTCAATGTTTTAACACTAAAAGCCAATAAGTCGGTCAAAGAGACGTTAGAACAATCATACAATATTTAGTACTTTGCTAATATAACGACAATTATAAATGCTCTGGCAAGGCCTAGGCTTATTTTAACTCAATCTAACAGTAATAATCAAACGTGGACACTTACCACCTAATTTACTATCTTGACTTCAAGACATTAACCAGCCGATAAATTTGTAACAATTTCGTCTGACTCCGACTCTGAAACAATTGCTGATCACTGAATCACTCAACCCCACTTCTCGAACCACTCAATCTCTATCAACCTCTATTGCGACTCTCAATCTGAGTTTATAAATTTTAACCTCCCTGCTTCACTTCATTTCTACCTACTTTACATAATCACGTTTCATTCTTGTTATGGATGTTTAGCAAAGCAATCAATCTCAAAGTCCCCAAATTAGTGAAGAAAAACATGAATAGCTCAACGTCAAGTTTTAGAGTGTTCATGCAGTAAATTGTTCATGGTCCTGAGTACATATCCATGTCGTTTTCATACAGTCGTATTCTACGAACCTGAGAGTCAGTATAGATCCACAGTTTAACGGTGCTGATTCAAGCCGAATGTGAAGAAGACTCTAAGTACCTGATGCCATGGTGTAGAAGTTTCTAAAAGAGAGAGGGTGCAGGGTTATGTGTTGTTCCTCGGGCCATTTGAGCGGGCTCAGTATTAAAGTCCACAAATGGTTTGTTAGTGGTCTACGTGAAGAATTTATTTATTTACATTACACAGCTTACATTTTTACTCTCACTCTCTGGACCATTATTGTGCAATACGTACTGAACGAAGGCTACCAC
>BMAW01069892.1:0-20540 GCA_019974015.1 Nephila pilipes
AAATTAGTGATGGCACAAGATAACGCCCGGGTCGACCGGGTGTTACACTGGCGCCCAACCGTTCCCACCCCTGGAGTAGGAGCGGCCGTGTTTCCCGTTGAGTTTTTCGATGGTTCTGGGAATGTTAATGACTTTCTGACTAGCTTGGAAGAAAACATAAGTTTTTATAACATACCGGAGGCCCTTCAACCAGCATATTTGAGGAATCATCTCACAGGTCGTGTTCGTGAGTGGTACTCGGTAATAGGTGAAAATTTAGTTAGAGGTAGAGACAATTTAAAGCAAGCCCTACAGCGTACTTTCCCTACAGTGAGAGACCGCACGGAATTAGAGGCAGAATATTATGGATCTAAGCAAAGATCTAGTCAGTCGCCAGTAGCATTTATCTTACGAATGCTTAAGATTGCTCAGTTGCTGAATTTTGTGGTTACGGAGGCGACAATAGTGCAGCACATAATGAGCCGCTTGGCTCCAAATGTGCTGGAGTATGTGGAGCTTAGGAATCCCACTACTAAAGCCCAACTCTTGGAGGTAGCGACAACATACGAGTCGCGTCATGCATCTTATAACCCACCACATAGACAGGAGAACTACCAACTCGCAGGGTATCAGCAGGGTAATAGTAAACCGAATTTTGATAGAAGGCGTTCTCCAGATAGAATACAAGATAGGAGGCCGCAATATAATAATGGATATCGCCAGCAGGGAAGCAGATACAGGGATAGGCCAGGCAAACGGCAATTATCTAAGAATTCAACCTCCTCTCTAAACTCTTCGCCTCCAAAAAGGAAAATGCCCTTAAGGTTGGACACGAGACGGAAAAGGCAGCCAACGTCATCACTGCATAATTCCAGGCCAGCCAAGCGTTCTCCAGTGCAGTTGAGAGGAAGACGAGAAAATACGGCAATCCGAGAGGAACAGTCAGAAGGAGCCACCTACATCCGACAGAGGGAAGAGAACCTCGCCACAAGACGAGAGCAGACCACAAGGAGTCCTTACAATCTCCGCAGCAGGAACAGGCATCGAGGAGGGGCATCCGATATTTCAGTAGAGGAACGAGCCTTTTTAGAAAGAATGTGGAATGGAAAAGAGATTCAACTGCCCGAGAGCCTAGTAGGAGAAATAGCTTCACGCCATAGCTGAATCAGATCCGAGATTTCTTGAATAGCAAATATCAGGTTGTATTATTCCTTGTTATTACATTTGATTTGAGGACATGATATTGTTGAGATAACAAGTCTTTAATTTTTACGGCTTCAGTTCCAATACGGCAAACAGCATTGGCTCTTACTCCACTAAGAGCTGAGAACTTTAATGGAAGATTTGAATTTAGTTAATTGTAAATCACCAAGTTGGGGATCTTTCCCGATGGAAAGTATTTTTTTGTTATAAAGATTGGAACTTTTTTTAAATTGTAAACATTTGTTAAAAGTATAACACTTGTTTATGCATTGACTTGTTTTTTTAAGAGTAGATGTCTTGTTATTTTGCATGAATTATGTATAATCATTTCATAACTGTATTTATGTTATACATCTGGTCACAGCGTGGCGTAATTAGGGATCGCAACTAATATTAACACTTAGCGCTGCGTAAGTTCGCATTTTACATTGTTCTGTCTCTTGACCAGATCGCGTCATTTATCAAATTCTTGAATTTTATGTGGAAAATTGTGTATAATTGTATGAATGATGTTTAGTAATGTTTAAATATTTACAAAATGATGTACACGATAATCCATTTCAGGGTAACAGACCATGAAAATGAACTGCTAATGAAGTAAGACGAAGAAGAAAATTCTACGGCTGAGAAGGAAGAAATTGAAAATTATTAATAAAATATTTTGTAGTAATAGTTTTTTCTTGTAAGCTCTCATTAGGTTAAGAATTAATTCAAACTTTAGGAGTAGCCTAGTAAATTCAGAAAGTTTCAAATTTACTTATTAAGAGGGTATAAATTTAGAGGTAATTTATTAAGTAGCTTTAGAATTCAGAACGTAACCGGGTTCAAGATAACGTCAAATTACGTAGGCATTCGGACTTTAATCGTAATTTCACGCTGGGTTTTTTGTACCCAACGATAAATCACGTTTCATTTCTGGGGAGGGGTTGTGACATTGGGCTATTCGAGGTTTCTCTTCACTAACCTTGGGGACTTTCAATTGAGATTGATTGCTTTCGCTAAACAACCTTTGCCCAACCAAAAATGAAACGTGATGAAGAACATTAATATGTAAAGCAGTTAGGAATGAAGTGAAGCGGTGGAGTTGAGAATTATATAAACTCCATCTGAAGGAGTAGAGTATCTGAAGGAAGATCAGAGAGGCGTTGTAGTGAGAGGAGGTGGAATCTAAGTGCTATAGTATAGAAAGGCGGATTTACAGATTAGTATTGAGGTCCGAGTGTAAATCGCTCGGATTGAGAATTGTTCTAGTATTTTCAGCAGTTGTTCCAGATTCGGAGTTGCAGCTGATAAGAGATATTGGTAAGAAGCTGTTAGATTATTATTGGTGGGTTGAATTAAAGCGTTAGTAAACTTAACCTGGAGAGCACTATTATTGATGTCGTAGTAGATATATATTAATAAATGTTGAAAGCTGTTTTGGTGGTTCTGTAATTATTGGTGTCGCAGTGTTTAATATTTAAAATTAGTGATGGCACAAGATAACGCCCGGGTCGACCGGGTGTTACAACATCTCGGGGTTTGAGAAAAGGTACACAAATTATATGAATAATCAGAATTTGAAATTTACTTGATTTAACACTTATTTTGAACATATATGATTTGTAAATGAGTAAAAAATACATCCACAATACCATTTGCTTCCTACAGCCAAGCGATATTAGATAAATATATATAAGATACTTAATATCATCTTATTTTTTGAAATGCTTCTAATTATTACGCTTGAACGTAATAATTATTACGTGAAGCATATAACTTCTAAAAAATAATTCCTAACCATAATTTTTCTCTGATAATAGAAAATGTTACAACTGTAGCGTAAAATGTGACTAAACATTTTTAATCACATTATGATAGCGTTCACAGGTAGCATTAATTAAATTGTATAAAAATGCAGAAGCGTTTGTGGTAAAGTGCAGAATTATTACCAGTCAATTTTCTAGGGATAAAAAAAGAAAATAGCGAGGACTTATTGATGCTGCAGATTAGAAGAGTTCTTTTATGACTTATCATGAAATTATTGAAGTATCTATTTGGCTTATTTGACATGAATTGTGAAATTATTTATGCGGCTTTACAGTCTGTAGACAATCATGAAGTAGTAAGAATTCACAAATCATGTAAAGATCTTGCTGGCGCAATAAAAAAAATACTTGTTGAGTAGTTAATATAATTACAAATAGCAGGCTCTGAAATTAATCGATGAACGAATAGCCAATATTATTGAACCTAATAAATTATGAACCAAAATTTGCTGAACAGAAGAGAAAATTTAAGACAAAAATAAAAGGGGCTTCTGTGAGCGTTAGTCTGAAATGTTTGTGACAGGTCTATGATATATGATACGAAAGAATAATCGGTCAGATATATTATTTGAACACTTATATGGTTGCGGAGGATAATTTGTAACCACAATCACTATTTATCAAACGTTCTAATGTATAAGTTTTGAAAGATAGGAAAAGTGAGTCGACGCGAGATAATTATTGAGCTGGGATTTTTTGTGCGTTTAAAATGGGGATAAATAAAGAAGAATGCCTTCAACGTTTACAATTAGCATGTGGGAAAGAAGCTTCATTTCACGCCACAGTATTCAGATGGCTCACAGAACTTGATAGAGATCTCTCTTGGAGGAAAGAGGACACAGAAAAACCTTTGTCAGCTGTCAGTGTAGAAACTGAATGGGACATACGAAAAACGTTAATTCTTGATAATCGCTTTACCTGCCAAGTATTGTTGGAGGAACTTGACATTGGATCCGTAGCTATACGTGAAAAAATTATTCACGAAGATTTCCATATGAAAATAATTAGCTTGTCGTTGGATCCTCTATAATTTAAAAGAGCACCAAAATGTGGAATGGGTAAGAATCAATTAAGAAACCCTAAAACAATAATTTTGGGCTCCGCATAATTTCTAAAACCATACCTGGTGATGAAAAGTATTTGAAACGTTTTGACATTCCAACAATTCAAAAATGTAAAGTATGGGTTTTTGAAGATGACCGTAAGCCTACTACGATCAAAAGACAATGAGTAATAAAAAAAAAATAATGTACGCACTTTTCTTCAGAAGTGCAGGGACTCATCAAAGCAGAAGGGCTGAAGGTAGTTACAGCTAAATGATATCCCATTCCGTTTCTTCTCGAAGTTCTTTAGAAAGTAAATGTTATCGGACTTTTGCACTTCATGAAGAACTTCAGGAAGACACTAAGTTGTGTACTATTTATCTGTAATAATGCCTCATCTCTTTCAACAAGAAAGACTTTCAAATTTTTTGAACCAAAATACATTAAAGAGTTAGACCATTCGCCTTATTTTCCTGATCATAATATACGTGACTTTCGACAAATTTGTTCTCTTAAAAATGTTAGGAGAATACAGATATCCTTCTGTAGATGAGATTGAGGGGGCCATAAAAACATATTTTGCCTCCATTCCAAGAAATGAACATTTCAATCATTCATAATTAAATTTTTAAAAATCATATGGTATTTTTTGTAACATATTATAATTAACTAAATTAAAACATAATTATATCTGAAGAAATATTCTAAAATTGATGGAAAGTATTGAATAATATCGAATTTGTTTTTTTGAAATAAACATTTAAAATCGTTTCCTTGCAGACGACAACATTGACTACCTTGCATTATTTAATGAAATCCAAATGGGTCATCTAGTATCCCCTACCAGGATCACAATTTTTCAGATTCAAAGTGTTTGCTTAAAAATTGTTTATTGAATCTTACAGAAATTTTGTAGCTACTTTAAAAGAATTGTATTGACGGCAACATCTTAAGAAACTTCTTTCTCAAAACTGAATATTATTTTTTTAAAAAAAATTGGTTAAGACATTCAAGAGCAATCCTTACCAATTCTTTTCATTGAACCATAACTTGATGTAAGTAATTTAAGTATTCATTTTACTTAATTATTGTTTTTTCATTTAATTTTGAGTCACTACCAATTTATGTAACGAAAGTTATTATCTCGGTTGCATTTAATGCAACTCTCAGTGTTTCTTTAAAAATTACTATTAATTTTCTCAAATATTTTTATCTATTTATTCAATATAACGGGAAAGGAAATGTACGCCATTAAAATACAAAACAATTGTTTGATAAAACTGCATTTATTTAATATTATTCCATTCAAATAAAGGGACATGGAATCTTAATTATTCACAAAAGTTCGAATCTCGCTATTTATAGGAAGCAGAGAGAGGATATAGGAGATGGTACTTTATTATTATTTAAAGCGAATATCTTTCTGCATGGTAGGGGAGGGGGCTGGTGGAAAATGTAAAACTCCTGTCATTTGCAATTTACAGGTGTCCCTGTCATACCATTAACAAGTGGGACGGCGGCTGATCCCTGCGTATTGTTCGCTTCTACGGGTGTTTAGCATTGTTCAGAAACTTCCCTATCGTTTTTAATTTAGAAAGATTCCTTTCTGAATTATTCCAGGGAAAAGTTTCCTAAGAAACTCTCCTCTGATGTTTAAAGTTACTGGGTGACTCAGAGGATTCTTTGCATTTGCGACTATTTTCATCTGAAGTTGCGGCACAAGGAAACATTCTACAAAACAGTGCTTAATCATCCTAAGTCCATTTTGAAAGTACATCACACTTAATTCATTTTGAAAATAAATTAAGAATATACGTAGGAAATATCTTTGAAATATTTACTGTATACCGAAGATTCTTTCTACATTTACTCTAACATAATGCTCTAGTAGAATTTAAAAATCGGCTATCAGAGGAAGTAAAATTTTGCTTAAAATTTGAATTAAATGTAATCGAAATTTCAAATGTTTTTTTTTCCATCGTAAATTTAAATACGTCATATTTTCCAATATCTTTTGTCATTGCAAACAAAATTCACTACATTATTATTGAAGGGGGGTGAAATCAATTCTTTTTTTTTTTTTTTTTTTTTTTTTTTTTTGATTTTTTTTAACGCTTCTACGGAAGATGCGCTTGTTTTCTCTCATTTGTTTTCACTAAGCGCAAAAGTAACGATGGCAGTAGTTTTACGTAAAATTAAACTGTTTAAAAAACTGTTCTCAAGGATTATTACTTAAAACAATGCCACAGATATCGAAAAAAAATAAAAACTTAATACCTAAAATATTTGCTATGTCTCTACGTAAAAATACCGTAATTTGTAATTATTTAAAAATAATAATTCATTAAAAGGCATTTTTCGAAGTGCATCGGTATTCAAAAAGTATCATGAATTTAGTACAAAATATTTTTTTTTTTATTTTTTTTTTTCAATTTCATTAATTAACATAATCTTTTATATGCTATGATTTTATTAGATTGCATAATTGCTATGATTCTATTAGAGGAACTATCACTTAACCAACAATAAATTATATATATTTAAATACTTTGTAATAATTTAGAATTTCTGCATTATATGTGGTATTTCTGTAACTCCATTTCAATAAACCAACCATAATTTTAAAAAAAAGCCTCTTATAGTAATGAATATATAACAAACGTTTTCAATTCTTATTGAATCAGTTTGTGTTGCATGTCGGTTTCTGGTTTACAAGAAATGTACTAATGTATAGTTGTAAGTAAACGAGACTGTTTCAATGATCATAACGAACACTTGCAAATGCAATTTTCAAAAACATGTCATGAGTTGCGTTCTAAATTTCTTTCTTTCTCTTTTTTTACTGTTATTCTGATATGAAATAGCATATTTCATCACAACATCCAGATAAATTATAGTCTTATTGAAAACACAGCCATAAAATAGAGAGAGAGAGAGAGAGAGCAAAGAACTCCTCTTTACTAATCATTTTTTTTTACAAACTATTAGGCTTTCTTCAAAGTGCCTCACATCCATGGAATTATGTACGTTCTTTAAAGACAAATGAACTTTTGTCAGCGTAGGAAGACTTCCTCTTTTGGATAGATTTAACAATACTATAGTTCCTGAACGTTCAAAAATTCTTCGACTGGACGCTCCAGTATCATCTATAAATCAATCAACCCCACATTTCCTTTTTGCATCATTACTCTTATCAACAGTTATTTTGAAAATAGAACTAACCAAATAAGACATTTGATGTTTGGGAGAACAGCTGTTAATTCTAACAAATGTAAGACGTTCCGTACAAATGTACTATTCCGTAAACATACCATCTTGTCACTCATCTGCCTAAAAATACTTCGAATACTAAGGCGGCTACATATCAGAAAGGTTTTGTAATTCAAATTAAAATAAAAGATTAAATTCTGATCTATATTCTTTATTATCAGAAAAAATATTAGCGCTCTCCGTTAATAGGAATTTTTTATTCACAAACAAGTTCTCCGAACTCTTCTCCCATCCGGGGACAACACCAGATTAGAATATCCTGCAGAGTAGTCAAAAATAAATTTCCGAATATTTCGATGTGCTTCTACCATTAAATGTCACTGAAAATCCTGAAAAAAATGTTCTTTACAAAGTATTTCAAAGAACAAATTTAGCCACCCAAGGTACGCTACTTTTTTTATAATTATTATTAAATTACTCAATTAAATATAAGAATTAAAGTAAACGGGTGAAAAATTGAGAAATGGACAATAGTAAACTTTCCCGAAGTTTAAATTAAAACGATAAATTATTAAATTGAATATATTTAAGCTAAATGTAATTAAAACTAAAGCAAAAGTTAATTATAAAATTAAACATTATATCAGCTACATGTAATTAAAATTAAAGAAAACAATAAATTATCAAACTGAATATATTTCATTGAAATGTCATTAAAATTGAAGCAAACGATAAAAAACGGAAATGCGATCTGGTACGCCAAAACGCCCCACCTAAGACAATAGCCCCTTTTGTGGCTTAAATAAACCTAAAATCTCCTTTCAGTCAGTAAATTATCAAGAAGCATGCATGGAACTCTTTCACATCGCTGTAGCAACCCGATTACAAATACTTATTTCTTTTTCCATCAACGAACCAGTCCTTAGCGTTTCTCCCATCAATCACCTGACCTTGTTCTTAAGGAGCTTTTCTCCTTCGCTCTTACACAAATGGTTACCCCACCAAAATAGTTTCGTTCCAACTGAAAGCTTTGCGTTTCCCTCAAGTAATCTCCCTTTATGCTAAACTCAAAAACAATGAAAAGATGTAAAAACAGCTTGCGAATTGGTGCAAAAGATTCCACCCAACTGACATGTCAAGCAAACGGGGTGAGTTTGTAAGGGTAGCTACTTTATTTTTTCTAAAGCCAGATCAGAGGAACATCAATCATAATGACTCATTTTTTTCCCCTTTTTCTTTGGCAAACGGTAGAATCATAAAAGTGTCAAATGTAAAATCGATATTATTTCCACCGTTCGTTTCCCATTTCTCTATATTTCACGCAACATTGTTAATTAATGTTTAAAACAAAATATAACTTGAACTCAAGGAATAAATTACTGTGCGATCCTTACTCGATCGCTTGCTCCAGGGATTTCCAGACCACGGCTCGCGAGGACCTCCCATCTAGCCCGTGGAGACCTTTATATCTACGAAAAAAAATAACGGAAATTTATGAGTATCCTGCCAAGATCAGCTGCCGCTTACGTTTTTACCGAATTAAAATAGAGGTGCTGTATGTTTTCCAACCGGTCACTACATTGCTAAACCTTATTCGCTGCAGACTTTTTCTACTTCTTTTCACAGTCCATGAGTTAATATAACGCCATCTAGTGGCAGAGTTTTTAAGTGGTTTGATATGTGTTCAAAACTTGATTATTTTGATCACAATTTGCCAGTTGCGGTTGACTGCTGCGATAAGGAGGTGTTGGTGTCAGTCTAATTTCGAAACTTGTTGTACTCGATTTTATTTCCTTCGTGTAAATTACTTGCCAGTATGTATAAAGTATTGGGAATGTCGTTAGTTTAACAAGAATTTTCCGAATATTCTGAAGAAGAAACATTAAAACAACAATCTCTCTACCATATTGGATATATTTGCAGACTATATTCGGATAAGTGTAACTTAAGAAATTATTAGAATTTTTAACAATTGTTTTGGTAATTTGCAGCTATAATTATGATGGAATTAGTTCATGTAATTAGATATTTTGAGCTATAATTATGATGGAATTAGTTCATGTAATCAGGTATTTTGAGCTATATTATGTGCAAAATACTTTCAGTTTCACTATTTATTCATGATGAAGTCACTTTATTTTACTACCCAATGATGCCCGAGATGAGGAAGGGAAAAATAGTGTCGAAATAGAACGAGTGTCGGCAACTTCAGGAAGAATGGAGTTTGAAATACTTCTTCGTTAAATCCGGCGAGAAAGCATTGTGTGTAATTTGCAACGAAACCGTTGCTGTGATGAAAGAATACAACCTACGCCGTCATCATCGAAACTAACACCGGAAGAAATATTCACAATTGGAGGTTAAGGTCCATGCCAAAAAAATTTCTAAATTACAAAATCAACTCACATCTCAAAGGACATTGTTTGGTAAATTTTCAAATGAAAATGAATCCTTAACTAAGACCAGTTACACAGTTGTCTACGTCCTGGTTGAAAGTGGTAAACTGTTTACAGATGGCGAAGTAGTCAAGGAATGTTTGTTGGAAGTGGCTGAGGAACTTTGCCCAGAAAGTCGAAAAAATTTCAAAATGTAACTTTGGATGCAAATATCATTGCCCACCGAGTTGCAGATATGGTTGAAAACACTGTGTTTTAAAAAGAGAAAAATATTAGTATCTCCCCTCGTTTTATCAGTGAAAAGATATTTTACCAGGACATTCCTACAATAAAATCAACATAACCATTTGAAATGAAGTCCCTCTTTTCAACATATTCTACGCTGATATTCAAAATTAAGGGAATTTTCCGATTTGGTGGATTATCTCTAAAACTACTGGACAGATTTTAATGAAATTCGTTGTGTGTGTAGAGTTGATAAAATACAAAACAAAACAAAACAAACAAAAAACCATTGAACAGTTACAATACACACGAATATCATGCTTAACACTAATCTATGTGGCAAGGTATGAAACAGCAGTTGCAGAATAGAACAAAAAAAAAAAGGTTAATAAGGGGAATGCAAATATCATTACAGATATACAGGCCTCGCACCATGATTTTATGCTGGAAATAAGGGAGTTTATGAGCGGCAATTGGTCCAAATCGTTCAGCAATGCTGTTTTCAGATCTCGTATGGTTCTCGGAAGGAGCTTGCGAATCACCCTCCCCAGAGCATCCCAGGCATGCTCTGTAGGATTCAAGTCTAGAGATCTAGCTGACCAATCCATCCGGCGAACATCCTAACTTTCCAGAAATTCGTCGACCAGATGAGCTCTATGTGGTCTCGCGTTGTCAGCCCTTAAAATGATGTCAGGACCAACTGCGCCTCTGAAAAGGTAAACATAAGGCTTCAAGAGCTCACACATATACCTCTCAGCAGTCACAGTGCTTCTTTCAAGGACAATGGAGATGTGTGCGCTCATCCAAAATGATGCCTGTCCAGTCCATCAAGCCTCCGCTGCCGTAGTGGTCGATTTCTCAGACATTGAGGGAAGGTGCGTATACCAGGTTCTCTCCATATGAAAGTACGGCGAAAATCACTGGTTAGGCTAAACGGGGACTCATTAGTGACGAGAACGGCCACCCAATGATTCATGCTCCAATCTCTATAATCTCTGCACCATTTTAAGCGGACTCTGTTCGCAGATCTGAGTGGAACGCAAACAACAAGTCTGCTTGCAAAGCAGCCTTCCCTCATGAAGTCTTCTGGAAACAATCATCCTTGAAACTCGGGTTCCTGAGGCAGTATACAACTCATGAGAGACTTGAGAAGTTGTAGCATCCTCAAGTCTCTCATTGTTACGCCTCGCTGTATTGGACAAATGGGGATCTCTGGCCGCCGGGGCTCTTGGACGACCTTGCCCAGGCTTTCTCTCGGCGGATCCTGTATGCCGAAACTGTTTTCATAAGTTGGACACGACACTGGGCGTTCAATCGAATTCTCTGCTTATCTGGATTTGAGACAGGCCTGTTTCTAGTCTACCTACAATTCGTCACCTCATTCCATCATCTAAAGATTGATCGTTACTTACTTTTTTCTATTTGAATTTTATTTCAAGCGATTGCTGCAAAAAAAAAAAAAAAACACCAAGAAATTCTGCGAAATGTTCTAGAGAATGAAATGCGTATTTTGGTATAAATACGCTTATAAATCCTGTTTCTTTACTAGTTCCGCCCCCTTACACGTATATGCTCCCGTATTCGACGTACAAGATTTGCATCTTAGTTTCAGAGCAGTATTTTTACATTTCGTTCCATTTTTTTCATGAAGTTCGACAAAATATGTAAATTTTCTTAATTTTGAGCACCCCTGTATGTATGTGTGTGTAGGATTTATGGTATTGATAGATGTGACCCCTAAGTTCCTTTTCTTGCCCCTTCGAAGGTCAATGTTACCGAAGAGCAGGTGTTGAGGAGAATTTGGGAGAAGAGACGATTCCTTTAAAAGGCTTTATTTCTGCTAACTTTTTTCGGAAGACGTGAATGAATCCCTCGACATTTTATGCAACCACTGAGATAGAGATGAATACTCCCTTTTGTAAATAACCTTTGTTTATTCAAATGACAATTAAACAACACGCACATATTCTCTGCTCGTGTATATATTGGCTTATTAATATATTATTACAACAATAATCATTAAAGAAAACATGTTCATCCATCTATTTGATGAAATAATTAAAGCTTTCTGGTAAGAACATTATATACTAAGAGAAATATTTTGTACATATTTTTTTTTCTCAAATACTGTTATATTTTAGTGATTTTTTTTCTATCCCTTAAAAGAAAATGTTTTGCGTTTCATATTGGGAAAAAAAATAACGCAATCTGAAATTTATTACAGTGGTCTTAAATGTTGTCAATGGTTTATTTTTATATGAATTCAGTTATTATACCCATTTTTCGAAAAGTATATGTTTAAAAAATTTTAAAAATTTAATCAGTTGTGTGTGTATTTCTAAAATATATTGAATTGTAAATAGTTAGTGTTTTACACAAAAATAATAAATATCAATGTCATATGAACGCATTTATTAAATAGTTCATATATAATATCTTATTTAAATATAAATGCATTCTATCAATCATTAAATAAAAGTTTGAATCTTTAGTTATCATCCATCGTGGGGATTTTCATGAAGGAATCAAAATCGCTTTTTTTGTTTTGCTGATTGTTTTTATCAAAATGCATGTTTTCTTTAGAAAAAGAATTTTGTTTGTTTAATTATTTATGTATAGTCTATTTTCTTATTAACATTCAATCACAACTTCGTTTGAATCATATTCAATCAGTATTTTAAAATCCTATATAAAACATTTTAAAGCAGAATTTAATTCCTATCATTTTTGAACTATTCAATACCATTTCAAACCGGGTAAGTTGAATTTTGCTCAATTGATTCGCTAAAAAGAGTATTTTGTTGATAATATTGGAAGGAAAATATTCATGATAATAATTAGAAGTAAAAATGTATTTTAAGCAAAACAAACAATTACAAAAATGCTTCTTAAAAATATAATGGAATAATATCGGTTCAATAATTATTGAACATACCATTAGTCGTAAGAATTTATAAAATCATATAATTGCTTATGATATTATATTATTATCAGTGTAACCCAAAACTGTTATTATTCATGACAGAAATATAATTGTAAGATAAATTTTTGTTAAATTTCTTGAGAAAATACTACCCCCTTTGAATTATTTTAATCATTTTGAATAAAACACATTTTATAGTAACAGTCGTTAAACTTCAATAATACTTTTTGTTTGTATTGAAATTTAGTATAAATGGCCACAATCGGAGAAAGAAATTCGGTTATTCAGATTTTAAAAGACATTGTCTAGAAAAAAAAAGTGAAATAGAATCAAAAGAAGCAAAAAAAAAATTGTTTTGATCCTCTTATTGAAACATATTAATGGAAGGAAGATTTTTATTTATTTATTTATTTTTTTTTTTTTTTGCTCGCTCGCTTTCCGAAGGGATTTTTTTTTTTTGTTACTGTTGAAAACTTTGTCGGAATTTTTTTTCTGGAATTCCCCAAGTCTCAAGTGTTCCGTTAAACCTTCAACAGAGTAAGGGGTTTTCCCCCACAGAAGGGGTTTCTTTCCTACTGATACTCAACAAAAGGGGTTGCATGATTTTTTTCACTCAACAGAAAAAAAAATAATTATAAAGGAATGAAATTCTCCCTTTATCACCATGGAAATTAATTTCACAAAACATTTAGTCCAAATGGAATGATGAAGAACGAACCAAAGTATTTACGGGCGAGAGACTGTTTTTTGTCCCCTCATAAAGGAATCAGAAGAGACACCAATTGCATGAGTTTCCTGGCGACGTTTTAAAATTTTAGTTTCAATTATCTGAAGTACTTTTCCAACTCTCTCGTATTTTGTTTCCAGCGTTATACCGTATGAATACAACGTGACGAGAAAATTCGATGGCTCGAATGAGGTTAGAAGTGGATGAAGAGAGAGGAAGACGTAAATTGAAAGGATTTAGAGAATTTTCCTTGAAAATTATGAAGTTAAAAAAGTAAGCCGTTTTTTGTCATTTTGTATTCATTGAAACTGAATCGTGAAACAAATCTATAGAATTATACTGGAAACTGTAATGGCAGAAGACTTGTAATAATTGGCAACGATAAAAATATAGAATTTTGATTTAATAACAAAACAAAAATACTTTGTTATTGATATAAACTTTCTAATATTAACTACCCATTGTTAAAAGCTACGATTTCTTAAAAAATATTTCTATTCGTGTATGAAAAAAAATATCTATATATTTACAAAAAAAGTAGAATATTATATCATTACCCTAGTGTGTCCTAATCCAGCATTATTTGAAGTGTAGACCATCCAGAATTATTTTTTTATGTGTATTTCTCTGCATATTATCGTTATGTATCGATTAAACCCAATAAGGTAATAATTTTTTTAAGTGAAAAAGCCTTTTTTTTTTTATTTTTTAAAGTAAAAATCAGTTCTATTAATCTGAAAAAATTATAAGTTAAAAACATTTATCTGTGTCTGAGGATTGGAAAAATTAAAACCTATGGGAGCTAATACGAAATAAATTGTAGAAATAGATCGATTAAACCCTTCCAGGTTACGAAGGTTATCGAATAAATGAAATATATGCGATCCACAACTGCACTGGGGTGACCCGGGGCAAATATTTAATTCGACACTGACTATTTTAAAATATACAACAATTCATTTTATCATTAGGAGCTGCCGCACATTTCCTTCTCTCGACACTATTTCTAGCAGTTGAGAATACGTTTCTGTAAAAACAATGGCTGTAAAAGCTGACTGGTTCACCGACCTCTTTGATCTTCTTTTGTAGACAGACCAGCTACGTAAGCCATGCTTCTTTTGTCCAATGAATCTTTTTAGTATGTCTTCTTCGAGTTATATGAGCAATCTTTCCGAAGGTAAATAAAAATAATAACGTGTTTTTTCGCTAGTAATTAAATAATTTAATTGGAATATAAAACTAATGTTTTCTATAAAAATGTACAAAATATCTTTTTTTAAATTAAAAGCAATAACATAGAATAAATGTATAAGATAATCTTAAACAAATAATTTTAAGTTTTACTAAATATTTTCTGCTTAAGACTGAAACCAATATAAACATTTTATAATTTATAAAATAGCTTTTAATTAAAGTTGTAAATAAAAAAAAAGAAGAAGAAGAAACCTCCTCTGTGCAACCTTTCTTTTTTCCTTTTTTTTTTTTTTTTTTTCTGTGTTTGGAATGAAAAAATGACTTCTATACCTCAGAATTATGGAATATAATAGTTCGAGAGTATAACATAATTTTAAAATAAATGCAAATTTTATTTCTTTTTCCATAGAATTAACACGTGTCATAAATCACACATAGCAAAACACTAATAATTTTACCAACATATATGTCTACCAAAACAAACCTTTGTGGTATGCGTTAACATCGAATTTATCTATGTGCTACTTTCTTACATCTTGTATATCAATTTTAATATATTTCTCACATTATTCAATTATTTATATTCGGTAGTAAATAATCTGAGTATATTTTTATATATCTATAGACTTATTCTCGTTTAATTGTGTGGTTAAAATGTTGCTCATTAAGCCTATTTAAACTTGCTTCTGACGTTTGTTTGTACACTTCCAATACAAGCTTTAAAATATTTTCTGTTCTAAACAGATGTATTTTTGAACTGTTAAGGCCATTTCAGCTTTTTGTTTTGATTAAGCTTATTTTGTATTTCAAATTATTTCATGTTTTAATATTGTTATTCATCATTAAATCATCGGTTGTTTCTGACATGTTAAAAATAAAGGCCTCAATATTTATTCTAGTATTGTAATTATTTTAAACCCTCTGAAAAATACATGTGAATAGTTAAAGTGTAATTACGCTCTTCTGCATTGTAGTATATTTTATTCATAAACACTTTATGTTTATCAGGCTGATTGTTCAAAAAATAAAGCAATATTGGATTAAACTATTTTCTCATTTAATCAGGATAAATAATTAAAGCTGTAACAGTTATATAACAATTTATGATTTAAGAGGATACAATTTTGTACCTTGAAGGGTTTTTTAATGTGTTTTGCAAACAAAATTAATTTAATCATAAGTTGATTATAATGTTTCAAAAAGGTTTCAACACAGTATTTATTTAAAACATATGTGATTATGTAAATTCTATACACAATTTTAAATTTAATAATATATATTTAGCTAGCATTAAGTGCTTTTTCTCAAAGTAAAATTTATTAATCAAATACAATTTTTACTTATATGTTTTAATGTAAATGAAGTGTGGAAATTTTTTTTACTAATGTAAACAATAAGACACATACCTAAACTTGTATTAGTGATAATCTGAATTTTAAAAATATGTATAAAATGTTAATTTTTAAAATTATATTTGAATAGGAATGATACAATTGGGGACAAAAAACAGAATTTTGAGGAAATA
The DNA here is from genome assembly GCA_019974015.1 of Nephila pilipes. NCBI lineage: Eukaryota > Metazoa > Arthropoda > Arachnida > Araneae > Nephilidae > Nephila > Nephila pilipes. The sequence goes on from BMAW01069892.1 coordinate 16,234, forward strand.
GAAAATTTTACATTCTAAAAATCTTAAGTATTGTTTAAGAATCTGTAACGTTGCCTTGTCGTGCAAATGTCATTCGTGTTTCTTCCAGCCAACACTAGAACCTCGGTTTTACTTTGCAATTCATCCTGGCACAAGCATATTTTTTAAGAACATTTACTTTAAGAAGTGCATGAATAAAGTGGTTAAATTGTGTGAATAAAAATACAAGTATCAACAAAAAAAGGGGGTAGAAAATATGCTTGGCGCTGTACTATGGTGAACATTTATAATTGTTTTTACAATTTATAATGAACTATACATATCTATAGTATTTGTGTCATGTATCGAATGCAAAAGAAATTGTTTTATTTATTTGGTGTGCATGAAGGTTGGAGTTCATGAATAGAATAAAATCTGAATATAATGCACCAAATATTTATTCAAATTTTTGCAATATAATTTTGGGCAACATTATATAAAGAAACCAAGATATGAAATGCCTGTGTATAAACCTTAATTATATAAAAATCAAATTTTGAATTACAACACAAACAAGTAGTAGTTCCTAACCCCAAGTCATAGGAGTTTAAATCGGATTACTTAAAAATGTGAGACAATAGTAATGAAACACAAGATAATCACTTATAATATGATGAACAGTGAGGCATAACAGGAAGGATGCCTGATTAGATTGCGAAAATTTGGTTCCAAAATACACATTAAATTTGAGTTTAAATTAAAACCCTATTCTTTAAAAAAAATATATTCTGAAATATCTTACTCCTGTCATGAAACATCTGAAATTTACTTTAATTCATAATAGAATTAATCAGGAATAAAAACTATTTTTGTCAACATTTTGTTCTGAATGTATGATTTCTAACTTTTTGATTGTCACACAGTATTATTGGAAAAAAATACTGATGTACAACATTACTTCGAAAATAGTAAACCCTTAACACCTTAAATACAAATATATATTAAAACAAGATAAAAATGTATAGTAATTTCTCTGTCAATTAAAAAAGACAATTTCGTTACACACTTATGAAGTGAAAAAAAATGCAATTCTTGTCGAGCATCATCGCTGTATAGTCATCAATAAAAAAAAGTGTGTAGCAAAATGGCTCAAAATTTTTAAAATTTCACAACACTGCTTTTTGAATACTGTAATGTTATTCTATAAAATATAAGCTTCATACACAAATATTTACATGTATGAAACTAATATTCAACACTGATGTATGCTAATTAAAGTAAGAAGTCATTAAGCTACGATTACAATGTAATATTATGGATAGAGACAAAAAAAACCTGTAAAACTACTCACAGAAAATCATTTTCAAATCATAAATCAGAAAATCATGATCAATAACAATTCAACAACATCTTTATATCATAAATAAAAGAATCTTTCTGAAGTTGTGAGTGAGTGACTGTGGGAAAGAAATGTAAACAAACACAGACGCAATATTGAGTATGTGTACATGCTCATTTTAAAATTCATGTATTCTACCGCGTGTAGCGTGGTAAATACGAAATATAGTTCGAAATATTAAAGAAAACCATATTTGTTTTTAAACCCTAGTTTGTAAAATACGTCGTCAGTATATGAAAGGAATTTTTACAGTTCTTATATTTGTAATAATTTTTTGAAAATGCTGATTTCCTATTTCTTTTTGGTTTTGAATACTTGTAATGTTTCACATTCGATAAAGGTATACGCTCAAATCTGATACAAACATACTCATTTCAAAATGAGTAAGTCTAGGTATTCATTTTTGAGTATTTCTTTTTTCTCCGTGCATATTTTAATAATTGGGGTCAAAAACAAATATGGTTTGCTTAAATATTTAAATATTTCGAACTATATTTCGCATTTACCACGCTACACGCAGAAAGACACAAGAATATTAAAATGAGTACGTACTATAATTCAGTTGTGGGTACAATGCAGTGTTTCTTTACATTTTTTTTACTATTGATATCTTCAGAAAGATTCTGTTATATTTAAAGAGTTATTATTGATCAGTCTGAAAATGATTTTTTGTGAATAATTATTTGCGTGTTACAGACTGTCTATAATATTACATTGTAATAGTATCTTCAGTGATTTCTTGACTTTAAATATTCTTATTTAATTCTTGACTTTAATATTTGTGCGTGAAGCTTATATTTTCTAAAATAACATAAAAGAACTTAAAAAGTAGTGTTATGAAATTTTAAGTTTTGAGCCACTTTGTATTATCGATGACTATACAGCGATGATGCTCGACAAGAATTCCATTTTTTTTTTCCACTCCATAAATGTGTAATGAAACTGTCTTTTTTAATTGACAGAGATATTATTACATATCTTTATATTGTTTAAGATATATATTTGTATTTAAGGTATTACGGTTTTGTCATTTTCGAAGAATTGTCGTTTATCAGTTTTTCGTTCCAATAATACTGTGTGGCAATCATAAAATTAGAAATTAAACACACAGAATAAAATGTTGATAAAAATAGCTTTTGTTCCTGATTATTCTTTAATGAATTTAAGTAAATTTCAGATGCTTTATGACAGGAGTAAGATATTTCAGAATATATATATTAAAGAATATGGTTTTAATTTAAACTCAAATTTAATGTGTATTTTGGAACCAAATTTTCACAATCTAATCAGGCATCTTTCCTGTTATGTCTCACTGTTCATCATATTATAAGTGATTGCCTTTTGTTTCATCACTATTGTCTCTCCTTTTTTTAAGTTATCAATTTTAAACTCGTACGACTTGAGGTTAGGAATCACTACTTGCTTGTGTTATAATTCGAAATTTGATATTCATATAATTTTTAACATAAATATTTCATATCTTGGTTATTTTTTATAATGGAGGCCCAGAAATGTTGCAAAAATTTAAATAAATATTTGGTGCAGTATATTCAGACTTTATTCTATTCATGAACTCCAACATTCATGCACACCGAATAAATAAAACAATTTCTTTTGTATTCGATAAATGACACAAACACTATAGTTATGCATAATTCATTAAATTGTAAAACCACTTACAATTGTTCTCCATAGAACAAAATATGTTTGTGCCGAGATAAATTACAAAGTAAAACCGAGGTTCTGATGTTGGCTTGAAGAAATAAGAATCACCTTTTCACGAGAAGGCAACGTAACAGATTCTTAAACAGTACTCAATATTTATTGAATGTAAAATTTTCTATTTCCTCAAAATTCTGTTTTTTCTGTTTCAAATTTAAAAAAAACTATTCTATTTAAAAAACTACAAATAGCTTATTTTCATGCAACTCGTATACGAAAAAAAAAATCGCATAAAACTTAATTTGTATTAATCAGTGATAAAATTATGCAAATTATTTTATAATAGCAATTAATACATATTTCATGTTCAGTTACATTCGTGGTTTAATTGACAATAAAAATTGTACATTTTCACTTTTCTAGCTAATCCTTGATGAATGTTTTACAATAATAAGTGCTGGAGTTCATCTATGCAATAATATTTCATAATATTAGGCTCAGAAATACGATTAACTCAAAATGTACCCATTGCAGTTGTATGTAATAGAACATATACCATTCTTACACAAAACATTAGAAAAAGTGCTGCATTACCATATTAACACTGAATAGATATTTTGTTGAATGGAATTCCTTTTCCGCATTGTAACTAAAACATCAAATTACTCTGTTTTAAACTCAAATTAAAACAATAATAATTCAGGAAATGATTTTAATTCATTGAGCAATATAAGTAACAAACAAAAAACGGAATGAGGGAAAAGTCCTATTAGAAATTAACATCCCTTCAGACTTAAAAAATGTAACTAAAACGAACAGTGATCGACAGATTTGATCTGAATCACTTTGTTGTCTACTGTTGAAAGACTTGTTGAAAGAATCGTTTAGTGTACCTTTTACTAGTTTTATTGCATGAGCAATGAAAGCATCTTATTACACCCTTTCCCCCAAAAGCTATAGATGAATAAGTGTTTATTGCCTTCCCTAGGGTGAAAGGACCGTCCAAGAGATGTCAATTATTCGTTTTTACGTCGTCGTGCAAGCGCACGTTCAAGGATTTTTGAGTTCAACCAACGTTCGGCTTCAGATTGCAAAGTAGTTCTGCGAATAAAAAAAAATGACAGTTTGAATTTGATTTTTTTTTGCACAGGATATTTATGAGATAGTGATTGTGTGTATGGGGAACAAATCATTAAAAAAAATAATTTGTAGGGAAAAATGACTCCCGTGATCATTAAAAGTGTGAGTTCCTAATTGCTTATTCCTTGTCTTCCAACTGCAAAGAGCA
>BMAW01069900.1:13684-60520 GCA_019974015.1 Nephila pilipes
TATATATATATATATATATATATATATATATATATATATATATAGTACTGTATTGCAGACTATTAATAAAAATGACTTGTTTTCAGGACATCTTATTCATTCGCGCACATATTTTCAAACATAAATTCAAGATACAATTTTACACAAGCACCACTTTTTCAAAGTTCGTCTTTACCTCTTGGAACCAAACTCAATTCCTTTTTTCATATCCGTTGCCAGTAAATTTTCTAAAATCAAAAATATGATCTGGTGTTGCCAAAAAAATACATTTTAGAAAAGAATATTGAAAAAGGTATCACTTTAAGTTTAAATCGTTTGCTTTTAAAAGTTGAAAAGATAATATTTTTAAAAAAAAGTATCACATTAGATTAAATCGTTTACCTTTAATAGTTGAACAGATAATATCTTAAAAAAGTATCACATTAAGATTAAATCGTTTGTGTTTTAAAAATTGAATTTGTCACAAATTCTCCCCCCTCCGAAATAAACTGTAAATTTTTAAATAAATTTTTTAAATTAAATTTTCTTGAAATTAAAAATTATTGTTTCTTCCTATTTCAGGAAATTGATTTGCTAAGCAACGTAATTTTTTAAAAAAATAGTTCTCTTATAACAACACCATTTCATATGCTAAGTTTAAATTCCTCATATTACATAAAAAAATCAATAATAATAGACATACACAAATAATAAGAAGAATATCTCTTACATAAATACATACAGGTATATAACTTTCTCCCAAAATAACTGACATAAGAATTCAAAAGCACCTTTTTTTTTAAAAAAAAATACAGTAAATAACAAAAAGAATATGAACTGAAAATCGCAATATAATTCTAAATATTTGTTTTTTATATTTTTAATTCCAGTAGGTATTGAATGGCTCTGTTAGTCTGCAGCAGATGCTACGAATTAAGACCCTTTTATAAAAATCTATACGAAAAGTTGTTATGACATAAAATAGAATACATAATAAAAGTAATATCCATAATCATCACAATAGACAAAGCAATAATTTATAATGCAAAAAAAAAAAAAAATACAAAAACAAATATAACATTAGAAAACCCAAATTTTTCACTGGTATGCAGCTTTTGAAAATGTACAATGAATATGAATTACATACAATTTGTGATGAAGAAAATTGATAAAACAATACAAACCATAAGCCAAATTGTAAAAGAATAAATGTCTATACTCAAAGTCTGAAAGTATATTATTTTAAATATAATTTCTCTAATCAGGCCATGGAGTGACACTTGTATCTGCATGTTTATAACTCTTGCCACTGCCAGGAACTTCCGTATGAGTATAAGACTGTACAGTTATTACCCATCTCATAAGTTGTGGATTCAAATTTACATTATTTTTAAGCCAAACAAAAATTTTATGGTCCATCATGGTGATGAATTTATTTGGCCCATCCAAATAACGTTGTAGTTTCTTCACAGCAATTTCTTTGGCAGCACACTCTTGCTCGGTAACAGAATATCGCTTTTTAGTTCCTGAAAACTTCTTTTTGAAAATATCAGAAGTGATACACTTTTTCTCAAAGGAATTTCTCTTTTTCTTACAATTTAATTCATTATCTTCACATTTACTAGTCTCATATACCTTGTCATTATCGATAGTTACACTTTCATCAGATTTGGGAAAGTTTACGAAATATTTTGAACAAATTTTCTTAGGAGAATGCATTTTTTTACAGCATTTTTTTCTTTTTGAAAAACAATTGTTATGTTGATTATCTCCTTCCTCTGAACTTGATGTTTCAGATCTAGCAAAAGAAACATTCTGATCTGCCTTATTGTTAAGTTCAGGATTTTCATTCATTTCACCAAAACATTCTTCATTCAGTTCAAGCTGAATATGACTTTCTGAAACTTGTTCAATATATTCAATCCTGTTTTCAGGTTCAACATTTCCTGCATGGACAATTACTGGTGGGACTGCAAGCGGTTCTGTACAGAATTCCTTCAAATTAATTCTTTGATTGCAAAATCTTCACTAGATGGTGGTAAAATCGCTTCATCAATTTTGGGATCGGGAATTTCTTCTTTAGGATTAAAAAGTGGCATGACATCATGAATTTTGTTTTTCACAGGTGGATCAGATAACTGCATGGAATTTCCAGGTGATATACCTGTATCTCTTAATTTCAGTTCCAGTTTTTCCAGCTCAAAGGCTCTCTCTTCCAGTTTTGCCTTCTTTTCCCGTTCTTCTTTTTCCAGTTTTTCCTTCCTTTCCCGTTCTTCTTTTTCCAGTTCTTTCTTACTTTCCCATTCTTCTTTAATGGCAACAAGTACTCCAAGTGTAAATTCTTCATCATAATCGGGACTTTCAACAATCAGTTTATATAAATGAAAAATTTTAAATTCAGGTTTTACGTTTAAACCCAATTTTTCAGCTAACACTTTTAAATCCTGTTTCTTACTTCTAGCTAAGAAAGCCATGTTGGAGAACCTTAACTACAAATTTAAAATGCTCTCTATCACAAATTGTGCTTATATCAAGAACTATAATTTTAAAGAACTGAATTGTCCCTTCTCAAACAAACATTCTACTTTTTGTGTCTTAAAATGCTCTAAATACAATTATCTTCAAGAATGCACAATACATAATAAGAAAAACTAAATTAAATAATTCAAAATATCCTAAATATACATGAATTATAATTAATACTGAAAATAACAAATCACAATAACCTTCAAGAAACTCAAAAATGTTTTACCCAGTCAGTAATAAACTCTTATATTGACTTTAAGAGATACATAAAATATTATCTACTACTATAAATAACTGATAAATTTCGTAATGCACTATTTTAATATAAAATTTGCAAATCTACAGCGATGTGTAAAAAAATTTATACTAAACCTGGTTGGCGAGAACTATAAACAAAACGTTACCAGTTTGGCAACCCAATAAAAATATATTAAGCCTGGTTGGCTACGAAGAAAAACATTTCCACAAACAAATTCATACACATAATAATCAAATATAAAATTAATAACTAAGCCACTTGGAAAAGATGATACTAATTCTTGAATAAGTAAATGCAGCAAATGATGTCAGAACAGCACAGAATACAGTCCGCAGAAGAAAAAAAAATGGCGCTTGAAATCGAATCACTTTCTCTACCAGATAATCCTTCGCGTAAAAGGAAAAAAACAAATTTAGCAACAGATAATTTTTACTAAACAACTTCTTCAGGCAATTCCAAATATCTTCATTTTCAATTTAGAAACTCAGAAGATCAGCATTATTTGATTGAGGTAAGCACTCCAAATCTTCTTGTGGAGACCAGCACTACCGCCATTCGAATAAGCACATCTGAATTTCAACTATCTTCAGTGGAACCTCCAAATAATAGTCTGTACTGTATTGAAGACTATTAATAAAAATGACTTGTTTTCAGGACATCACATTTATTTGAGCACATATTTTCAAACATAAATTCAAGACACAATTTTACACAAGCACCACTTTTTCAAAGTTCGTCTTTACCTCTTGGAACCAAACTCAATTCCTTTTTTCATATCCGTTGCCAATAAATTATCTAAAATCAAAAATATGATCTGGTGTTGCCAAAAAAATATATCATAATAAAGAATATTGAAAAAGGTATCACTTTAAGTTTAAAAAGGTTTGCTTTTAAAAGTTGAATATATAATATTTTTAAAAAAAGTATCACATTAGATTAAATCGTTTACCTTTAATAGTATAACAGATAATATCTTAAAAAAGTATCACATTAAATTAAATCGTCTGCCTTTGTAAGTTGGACAGATAATATCTTAATAAAGTATCACATTAAGATTAAATCCTTTGTTTTTAAAAATTGAATATGTCACAATATATATATATATATATATATATATATATATATATATACACATTTATATTTCTATATATATATGTGTGTGTATATGTATACTTATTTTTAAGACGTGTATTTATTCTCAATGAGAGAATATACCTAATTTAGTAAATTAATTTAATTTAAGAGCTTTTAAGAACTAAAATGAAAAAAATGAGTAAATATGCTAATTGAACTTTCGAACTGAATCTGAGAATAAATGAGCAATATTTATCACAAAATGCTGAATTTCATAAAGAAAAATATTTGGTATATCTGTTTATCTATACTTTTTTTTTTATTTATGACCTAGTACTAAAATTAATGCTCCTGTCTTTGACAATCATTCATAGAACATATGGACTTCTTTCATACTTTAAGTCATTCGAATATAAATCCAATTAATCTTAAACACATATGACATTCATTGATGTTCAATTCTCATTTATTATTCTTAGAGATTTGACAATATCCTTACAAAAAAAGAGTAAAGGAAAAAAGTAGGCCAACTTGAAAGCGCAAAGGAAGGAAAGAAATAAGATACATCATATATTTATTTGGGTTTCTAAATACAGTGGATGTCATTTCCTTATCATTTAAAATTATGACACTGAATCCAAGGAAATAATCAAAGTAAAGCTAATTTCTAAAGAAAACTTGCAATGTTACATTTTTTGGACTCGCTGCGTCTATCTAGTGTAAACAGATTAATGATATTTGTCTTTCACTATGATAGATGATTAGAAGTTTTGGATCTATTTAAATTTATGAATTCTTAGAATAACTCTTCATTCAGTTTCAGTCTTTAAGATCTAAAGATATAGCGAAGCATGACGAAAAATTAAAAGGTCTGCTTTTGAATGCTTATAAAATATTTGTAACATAAAAGTGGTTAAATTTCATTCAAATTTTAGAATGTAACTCAAAATTGTCCATTAATTCTATTTCACAAAATTCTACATTATAATTAAAATTATTTCAATAAAATTAATTATAAATACTTAATTTCTTGTACAATTTTAAACTTAATGCTTTTTTACAGAAAGTATTTCTTTTTCTCTTTTTTTTTGAATGAAAAAATGTATTAACTAGGATCTAAATAACTATCTATGGGAAATTTTCTTAAAATTTTAGTTAATAACGTTTATTAAAATATTATAACGAAATTTTCTGAATAGGATTAGCTTATAATTTTATGCATGTGAGAAGCATACCATTTTAATTTGTAAACGAATGAATAATTTAATTTTTATTGTTATAATAATATTATTTATACAATAAGGATTGGAGATACTTTAAACAGGTATTCATTTTCAGATATATAAGAAAAAAAAGCAAAATATCAATCAAAATACTAGTCTTCAAATAAATTTGACAATCAATATTAAAATCATTATACAATGCGTCTTTTTCTTAGAGTGAAATTTTAAATTTTTTTTATTGAATGTTTCATAAAATGCATTACATTAAATTTAATTTTAATAAGAAGAATTAACCAATGCATCTTCATAAGTATTATATAAATTTAATATAATGGTTTCGGGGAAATAATTATAATGTTTTCAAAAATCACTTATCTATATTAATCAGTAGCAATAAAGTTTTGCTAAATACGTATTAAGAATTTTATACGTATCTTAGAGACTAAAAAATATTTTAAATGAAACATATCATATACTTTTTGTTGATGATTACAAGCATTTTGTATCAATTACACTATGAGAATAAATCTACTTTTATATGATGCCTTTTACTTCATTTTCATATCACATTCATTTGATTTTAAATATTTATTTATAATATTATTATAACATAAAAGAATACTACTAATTATCATACTATATTATATTACATGATCCTTATTTTTTTTCTAAATTTACTTAAAATGAATTTCTACAAAGTGAGAAAAAGCAATATCAATTATTTATTTCTTCTATTGATATCTTAAAATAATCATAAATTACTTATATATTACTTAACATAAAGTATAATTTTCATTAATTTAAATGCAGCTGATGCATGTAAATATTAATTTTATTTCTAATTTAAAAATACACAGTATTATTCTAAAAAGGTAAAAGGCAAAATATTACCAAATATTTTTGAAGGGAATTTAATTTTGTCAGTCAGGCATAATTTTATCGAGATTAATCATATATATTTGCAAAATTTCATTCAGATCAAATGTTCTGATACATCTAAGAATATTAGTACATTAAGAGTTTTGATTAATAATATCACCGTAATATACTTGATTACTCTAATTTCCTTTTACTTAGAAATATGGTAGAATTGTATCAATTCAGACTGTTAGCAGTTAGATAGCGTGCCGATTGGTAAAATTTTAACTCTTGCCATTGTATACAAAACATAATTTGAAGAAATATATTTTTTTCATTACTTTTATTGGGATGACTATAACATTAATTTGAAAATAATTTTTTTAATGCATAAATTTTAAAAATACTTCAGGTATTAGACTAAGGTGTCATTCTTTTTAAGTCATAGGATACATCATCCTCAAAAGAAGGCTTAAAGTTTACTTTGCTTGCCATTATTTTATACTGACATGTTTGAAAATGTATATAGTACCCGCTAAAATGCTATAAACTCTTGTTAATCATGTAAGAGAAAGCAGCTACTGTATTTGATTGAAATATATCTATAACAGATACTATTACAATTTTTAATACATGTACAACTTATAATATGTATTTTTTAAAGAAAAACTTTAATATAAAATTTTTAAATATTACTAAAGGAAATTTAAATAACATTAAACTTATTCGGCTAATTATTTGTATTTACAAATTGAGTATTGACACATCCCAAAGAATGTTCTTAGCTTATGAAAATTGTCTAAAGAAACGTATTATATTCACAACCGAAACATATCTTAGCCATATACTATAACTAAAATCAAAGCAGTACAGTGAATTCATTCAATTATCTTGACAGTTATCTAAGGTACACCTGAAAAACATCAATACTATGCTTTATTAGTTTACGCAGCACGTGTTATGTTTCAATCAAATGCATAGAATCATTTAACTAAAAGAAGTTATAGCATAGATAGAGTTAAAAAATAATTTGACTTTCAAAATTTTTATACCTATGTCTTGCACATGTATAAATTATACATTGCTCATCAAAGCAAAATTTTAAAATTTAAATTTAGATTGATTAAAGCAAATCGTAGAAGCTACACTTCATTTCTTGAATAAAAAATATACTGTCCCTAGCTATGTACAAAGTATTGTGGCTGCTTTAAATTTTATTTCCGTTTCTTGTCAGAAATTTAACTTTTTCTTTTAAAAAAAGCTTAGAATTTATCTTAAAAATACATGTTATTCATACAAAAACACTTAATGTACAAAAATATATATTTATTGAAAAACCTATTAGGGATTAAAACTGTCAATAAAAACAACATTCTTGAAGTTAGAATTATTTTCTTAATTGCTTAGCGTCTTCTTTTTGTGTTAAAAGCCATTGTGAATTTAAAATGTTTGTTGGTTTCTTTACACTAATTAATGGCATAACAATATATTTTAATATATTAAATGTTCCTTGTAATTCACAATTTTCAAAGGAAATCTCAATAATTGAAATACGTAATGTTTATTTGTAAAAGAAAAAATTCCCACATTAGATTTTGATTATTGATTTATAATAGAGATCAATGAAAAATTATTCGAAGAATGGTTTTAGTAAAATAAACTATGCTGCAAAATTCAAGTTTAATACTCTTTTTCTTTTAAGAATTCAGCTCGAAATCATATGAGTTTGTTATTTTACTATACGTTCATATATAAACAATATTATATATAATAATATTTTTGTGAAATTACAACAATGTAAGCAAATCCTATATTTTTTTTTCAAAATGTTCTGAAGGCTTTTGAGATAAATCTTATAGAAATTACGAATATACATCAAAACATGTTCTTAAATGTTATGATTAATAAAACAGAATTTGAATTTTAGCACCCAGTGCATTATGAAGGTAATTTGCTTTATACAAATGTTTTGCACTTCTATTTAAATAAACGTTTCGCATGAATAATCTCGAAAAACACATAAAAATATATTAATATATTTGGTATCAATGAGAGCCATATAATTTTTTATGACGGCTTATGAAATTCAGTTTCTTCAAATTAATAAAGTTCATTTTCTTATTTGAAGAAAATTTTTTGATCAAGATAATTTTGATCATTGAAAGATCAGCTATAAATAGAGTTAAATAATATTTTTCTTTGTTTCCAATTAAAGTAATAACCATTTATATCTAGAAAAAAAATAGTCACGTATATTGTTCAAAATTAATTATTTCTTATAAGTATTTATTTTTATATTATCCTTTTTTTTTAAAAAAAAACTTTCTTTTTTCTTAAAAAAAAACACACATTAAGCCCAATTTACGTTGCATTTAAATTGTTGATTGATTGTTGACTTCACATTTAAAGAGAATACAAAAACTAATGGTGTCGAACCTTGTAATTTTGAACGAAGGTAAAATGGCGGGGATAAAATTTGAGCTGGAACTTCCCTCTCCAAAGTTTTACATCATGCCACTTCAGGCTTCCGATAGATTCAACAAAACGGTATGTCGCTAGTAGGATCAGGGTTCGAAACCCCGTTTCAACGGTTTAACGGTGATCAAGTGTTCAAGGCTGAGATCGGATACAAAAAAAAAAAAAAATAAAGTTTTTACATACGGATATATTTTTACAGTATAATATTTTTAAAACATTTTTATCAGTATTATAATAACAAAAAATATATTAATGTTTTTGGATATACTTAAAAACGAGTTTTGATATTACGTTTATAATCATTGTTTTAAGTGTTTATTAAGGAGACAAAAATTAAATTAAATGACAACTATTCTATTAAATAAATAGAAATTTATTTGTTTCTTCTGAATATTCAATTATTTAACAGATTCGTAACTAAATTAGCTCATGATCATGCTATAAACCGCATTATCTAAGATTAATTTTTAATTATTTGAAAAGAAAAGTAATTGACTTCTCAGTTATAATTTCTCGCAAACTGATGTATTATATGATTCAGTACTACTACAAGTACCACAAAATTCTTTTGTTTAACTGTAATTAGCCATTTAAAAATTTTATGAGGGAAACATATATATTTCATTTTATTTTAAAAAGTGCCGTTTAAAAACTACCTCGAAAGATTTTCACTTATTTCATATAAAAATAACTATATACTTATCATGGGATACGATTTCCGATATAAACATATATATTTATATAAATTTAATGCAAATATCAATAAATGAGTAAAAAAAGATACGTAATTTAAAGTTTCTAAAATTGCATTTATAAGCTAAATGACCACTTTTGTGATAATTTTTGAATTTTTTTCTGTCATTCAATTATGAAAAAAAATACATTATTATTTATTTTAAGAGAAAGTCAATAAAATGTTCTTTCAAATCTGTTATTTTTATTTTTTTAATCTCGATTTTAATTTTTAGTATTAAATAACAAATAATAATTCAAAATGTATTCGATATTCCATTTAGTTAATAGTTGTTTAGTTAAACACTTTTAGTTACTTTTATTAACTGATCTGCTCCATCTTTTTTCGCTAAATTGAAATTAAAAGTTGATCATATCAATCGAATTAATTTTCATTTTTACATAACACATTTAAAATTGTTATTATATTTTAATTGAATTTTGTGAAAAAAAGAATCAATTTCACTTTTAATTTATTTTTATTCTTTTTTTTTATTTTATTGATGTTACTCATAAAATTTATCAGAAACGTAAATAGCATAAATCACCCTAAGGATAATCTTAAAAGTTGGTTATAATATTATAATGATTGGATACATAGTTTTTCTTCCTAACCTAAAATTATTAGAAAATATTTTAAGAATGAATTCATAAGAATTTTAGAATAATCCTCAATATAAACATTGTAAAATTCTCCTTTTAGGATCAAACGTGGTAATATTTATTTATTGTACGTGTGATACATAAGCGTAAACTCATATTTATAACCCGAGTAATGAATGAAGAAATTCTTTTCATATATTTTGCTATGCATTTAAAATAAGAATATTGATCTTAAAATTTATCAATAAATGAAAAGGTCATTTCATTTTTAGATTCACTATTTTTAGTACTCTGATGTTTGATATTATTTATTTTTATTTCCTTTTTTTATTTATTATAGTATTAGATACAATTACATAAAGTATAAAAAAAGGGGTTAATGAGAGCATTACTGAGAATATTACTTGAGTGTTATGATATACATAAGATATGTAATGAAAATTATAAAATAAGTGATATCCAAACATATTGAATGATTGTAATTATATGATTAGTTTTATCTTAAAAATATCCCAAAAATTACCAATTTATTAATAACCTTCAAAATTTATTGAATATTTATTCATTTATTTTCAATTCTTTTAAATATTTCTTAATATATTTTAATAATATTTTTGCAAATAAAAATAACTTCATGAATCTATAATAAACTACAATTTTATTATTAATTAATTTTCATTGTTTTGATAGAAATGAAGGAAAATAATTAAATGTCTTTGTAGTACAATGAAATTACTTCTGAAGAGGAAATAACCTTTTCTGCAGCACATTACCCTCTAAACAAGAATATAGTTATGAAAAAAACCTTCATCAGCTCTTTTTTGGAAATACTATCACATAGATATTATAGATAAATTAAAGGGTACAAGACGGAATATTCTCAAATCGAGAATTTTATTCAGCAAACTAATTCATAACTATCAGTTTGATGGAAATAATTACAATATTATTTTACTTTAAGTTAACATGATCAATTATAAGCAAGAGTATAAAGATGCAAAGCATAACAACATGAAAATTTAAAAAAAAAATATCTTTAGTTTACTGCTTAGTGAGAGGAGTGTAGATGAAAAACTAGAGGATGCACTCTACTTCCATTCTTGCTGCTAATTATAAGTTTTCAAGAATAAATATGGGTTCGCCCGCGGTTTTTCAACGGTCTACTATGGTATCGAAAGTATAACTGAGGGCAACAGGCTTATCGAAATTTAGGAATTCTCTTTTGACCCACTTGATCACTTTTATCGTAGCTGCCGCAGCCTAGTGGTTATGGACGCGAACTCGAGTCCAACATTCTTTTATCCAGTCGTGAGCTTAAGTCCTGATGCCACTTATTTCTTTGACGGCTCGAATTATCGATAAATCTCACTCTCTTCTTATATGCAGCGGTTGTTGAAATTGACAGCCTTTTTCTCTCAAGTTGATTTTCAAAGAGACATCTTTTTTTTTCTGATGGTAATACAGATTGCTCATAAACTTTTGAAACCTTGTACTTAAAAAATTTTTGTAGTACATCAATGTAATTTTTACCGCATTATAATTAGCCCTTTTCAAATATTTCAATTTAATAATAAATGTTAGAAATATTAGTTTGTAAAATATTAAATTAGAATATCTAACTAAATTTATGCACTTTTAAACTTCATAAACCATTTCATTATTATATTTATCTAAAACTCTTTTTGTGTGTGAAACATAGAAATATTTATGATACATATGTCATCAAAAAACTTATTTACGTTCAGAATTATTTTGTTTTCGCTTTTGAGCTTCTTCAGTAATAAACTTCAGCCAAATTGCACAAGAAAAACAACTAGATTAAACAGCAATTAGATTGGTAATATTTACCCTAATTATGCAAAAAAAATCCGCTTTATCCGTGCTACAATCTGTATGTATCTATCAAGCTGAAACTTTAGTCACTAGGTATAATTTGTACCCCATACAACGCTGGGTAATATACGCCAACAAACTCTGGTCCTCATTGTGCATTGGGGAAATGTTTCGCGTAGCGATTAGGGCTCATCTGAAATAATTTGGACCAAAATACTTTTGACGAGCCGAACTCATGTGCTGAAATGAACGCATTATTCGAGCGCGAGCTGGGCTCATTCATAACTAATAAAGGGTTAAAGGCCATCATGGAGGGGGGCTCGTCCCTTGATCGAAGTTCCAAATTACGAAGTACATCACCAATAGCCTTCGTGTTGCTTCTTTGTGTGACGTTAATAAATAATCCCTCACTCATTTGGATAATAATAGAATTTTAACCTCAGGAGGCAGACGACATCTTTTGATTTTCTCTGCCTATGGTTCCCTTCTTTACTTTCTATTTCATACGATGCGTCAGATAATCATCGTGTTATTCGGTATGATAAGAAATGGCGTATTAAGAACTACTCGAACAGTCCAACTTTTTGTTATATTGGTGTAAACATCCAAACTAAGTCCCCTAAGAGGTTGAAGACAGGCCGATGTCTATAATTAAATCGAGTTTATCATTTGTTCCAGCTTCGAGAATGTGTAGTTTTGACAATAGCCTAGCTTCTTCAAAACTGGTTATAAAATGTTTTACGCAATTGTCATTCATTTACAAATTGTTCACGAGAATTATGACGATAAGTGTCTGGATATATCTTCCATGAATAAGAAAGAATTGTTTGTATTCCGTCGTATGCTGTTTTACTGAATTGTATGTGGAGGTCATAAATGGTAGAATATTGTCCCAATTTCAATATTCAACATCTACCTACATGAACAGCTTCTCAACAAATGCTCTGTTAAATATATCTGTCAAACCGTTGACTTGGTTTTGATAGAAAGTCGTCAGAAGAAGCAAAGTCTGACACAACTGAATATCTGATTATGGTATTTCACAATATTTGATAAAAATTAAAGATCTTGATTATATCATTTCTCTGGGGTATGATTTCTTTTTCAATCAAGTTAGCAGTTTCAATGACCTCAGCAATAAGAAATGCTTCGGTAACTATGAATATCGTCGAGTAATATGTACAATGAATGAAATACCTATTTCCGTTACGTGTAACGTAAGAGCATCCTAGTAAATCAATTCCATTTTTTGCAATTGGTACGTCACGCGGTTTTATCATTTGAAGTAGATCTGGTAGAAATTAGGAGTAGATTTTCATGTTTAACGCTCCCTGTACTGCGGCACATATGGGCGAATGCTGCCATAAAGTCCTAGTCAATAGTATGTTTTTTCTTATTTGGTCATAAATCTTAGCAAATCCGAGATGATGGGTAATTCGTGCATCATGAAGAACTTTTAAGCGATCTGGCCGAAGTTGTTTTGAAACAACCAAGAGCCCCTGATGTCCCATAGTTTATTATTTTTTTCTACAGTACAGCGTTTCTCATTTTATAGCTTCAATATTCGTGATCTGCCTTGAGATTTTATCTATAAATTATAGTTGATGTTATCTCTCAATTGTGTTCATTTCTATAATCTGCCATGGCCTTTAAAAAAGAAATTTCAATACTGTTTTCGCTTTCTGCTTTGGTAGGGGCTCTTCTTGACTGAACAATTCGGCATTAGAATGCTGTCAGCTTCTCTAATATATAATAGTTATGTCATACACTTGAAATCGCAAGGCCTGTCTTGCAAGTCTTCCAGATGGATCCTTAACATTGACGAGTCTCTACAAAGAGTAGTGGTTTGTTACAAATGTAAGGTGTTTTCCAATTAAATATATAGTCTCAATTTATTGATTATTCAGATGATAGCATTACATTCCCTTTATGTTGCAGACTAATATCTTTCAGCTGCTGCTAAGTACCTGGATACATATACTTCAATCATCTGTCATTTTTTATTTGCAGTAGTACTGCACATGTTCATTTTGCACACCGTAAGAAATGTTTACAATGCTGGCGGTCCCATTCTACTATGAATCTAACTGATTTAAGTAGTAATTGTTTCCAGCGAAGAATTCCTCATTGAATATAATCCTAATGACTAGTAAAGGTGGTTCTGAATGCGTGTGGAACAGCGATCATACTTTACTTGTTAATAATGACCACACAGCACGAAACACAGGATATATAAGAGATGCTATTTTATTCATTAGCCAAACTCTTTAGTTTTATCCGTGATGTTCTTACAACATGGAGGTACAGAGACAAAATTATAAGCTGTGGTGTTACGCTTCCTTTCATTAACACTTGTATAATACTCGATGTTCCCCAGCACTCCCTTATGCTATTATCTTTCAGCATCTCCGACACTTTCCTTATGAGTGTAATCACCAGATCGCTCACAAATAGAGCACATTTGGGCTCTGATGAGCAAGCGTTCTATAATAATGCTAATATAATTTGACAATTAAAACTGTATAGTAAATAATCTTATTGGAAGAAGATATCTACCAGGTATACGAGTCAATGCCAGAAAACATCTTGTATCAGAGCCAGAAGTGAGTCAACGCATTTTTTCTTTTTCCTTTCGTAGCTATATTTCTTGAATAAAACACTCTACGAGATAGTTAGCAAATCGTTTTTAATGTCTGTATATATTGCATCTGTCTATTTTCATTGCACTGGGAAAACTCGTTCTTGGTGAGCAGATTTTTATGTAACAGAATATATAATTACTCCGATTTTTATCACACATTGTTGTGGCAATTACCTATATAAGAATATTCTGTGTACAAATATTATAGTTTGACAAAAGAAATATCGTGGCTCAGTACCTATTAAATCATTAAATAGTACATACAACAATTATTTCCATACATGGTTAATGGTCTACAAAAGGTAAAAATGTTTTTCGAAAATACATTTCTTCTGTGATTTTTCTCTTGATGAAATTTCAGAGATGTCTTGCGTACAATCGCATTGGAGAATTTGTGTTTTCAAAGGAAAAAAAAGTACTTGTACATGTCCACAACTTGCAGAAATTTGTTCGAAAAGCAAATTTCGTTTTCAGAAACATAGTATAAAAACTGAATTTTGAAAAGTAATTTTTAGTTAAGACATGTAAACTGTGTTTGTAATAAAATAATAATTCTCAGTTTTCCACTGCGAAAAATTAAAAATGAATTATTAGTACAGTTTAATGTTTCCAAATTTCTTCATTATTTTGTTAAGATTAATTTTTTTATGAATTAAATCTTTTATATATACATACATACATACATATATATATATATTCAAATTAAATTTTAAAACCCTTCAGTAATACTTTTTATGATATTTTATTTAAGTATTTCAATGTTTTTAAGTATTATTTAGCATTTATTAAATAACCAAAATACAACGTTTTCCAAAGTATAATTTTTTGGAAGAAAATTGCAATAAAAATTTATAAATTTATCTAAACTTTATTTGAATGTTTTATTATGTAATTTAAAAAAAATGATTTAAACGTTTTGTAGTTCCTTAGCATTAATAGAATAATATATTAATGGAGTTAGAATCCTTTTAGAAGATGTTACTGCTCAAAAGTAAGCAATATTTATTGTATTATCAATTCAAAATTAAAAATGAAATATTGAATAAAAATTGTCGATGCAGTACATTTTTTTAGTAAAACGTTTTTCTTTGCAATGGTTAACTGCACTTTAATTAAATATTAAAAACTCTCTATTCTTTAGAATGTGTCAAATTCTATTTTTTAAATCATGATAGTATACCTTTAGAGAAAGGTTTCGTAGACCTAATTTTCCCTCATTGTCAAAAAGCAAATGTCGGAATTGATAACAATATGAATCGAAAACATAGTTTGGTTTGATTCAAAACTATTATAACATGTGTCTCCAAACATCAAACCTTACTATGCATCATATATATATATATATATATATATATATATGTGTGTGTGTGTGTGTGCTAAACCCTTGATCAGCGATTACCTTTGAAAAGTTTACAATGCAAAATTAAAAAAAAATGTTTCTAATTATTCAACTCTATTAAATATTTGTATGTTGAAGTTCAAATTCTTCTCTACCATGAATATCTAACAAAGTTTTATTTAATGTTTAATTTATTTTATTAATATATGAAGAAAGACAGAGGTTTTAAATACTATGTGGTTTAACTAATAGATTACAAAATCAGAATATTTATCAGCGCTCTTGTGAATCGATATATAAGACATTAATCAAATTCTTAGTCACTTCATACATTTTAAAATATTTAAAATGAAATGTATGATAATAAGGCAATTATCCTTGTAACTATAATATTTAGTTATTCATTTAAAATTGAGAAATTTTGTCTAACTCTATTTTCCATAATAGCCAAAACACATTCAATTACATATCCACCAAATGTGTATATTTTAAAAAGTATAAAGATTGATAAAAATAGCAAACAATTAATTTCATCAATATTACCAATTAATTGCACTGAGATTATTAATCATCCCCTTCTCTCATAATAAAAGAATAAGGATATTAGTTCCCGCTTGATTTTAGAAGTTAATGATATCGTAGTTTTATCACTATAAAAATAATTTGCGAGCATACTGACAATACTGTCATGAACCAAAACTATAAATTGAATTTTAAGATCACATATTTGTGTCCTATGTCAAATTGCGAAAATTGTGATTCAAAACTTAATACCTATATTATTTACCTTTTTCTATCACTTAAATTTCTCGAGACAAATAAATGCTTTAAAATAACCATTTATCGATAACAGGGATTGCGATCGTTACGGTAGTGATTCGCAATATCATTGTAAAACCAAATCTGAAATATTCGTTCTAACAACAAAATTTTCCAATCACTCATTTCGCGCTCGACTCGCCTTTGTTTTGAGTAAGGCATCGACTATTATCACCGAGACCTATTGATTTTGTCATTCATCTCTTTTGAGTCCGTGTCACTGCATGTTCGACTGTTGGCCGGAAATTATTGTGGATTGGAGAATGCCACAACAGCGAAATGCAGAGTTTGAATTTGCTGCGCCATTAAGGACCACAAATGCGACATTTGAAACTCAGATTTTAAACCAAACCTTGAGGTTATCTAGAAATACTTCAACATATTGTTAAAAAATTATTTTTTCATTTAAACGGATAATCTTTTTAAACATAGTCAGGTTTCTCAGAAAAACTAGTACAGTCCCAACACTCTTTATAAGAACCATTACTTTCTTATTTGGTGTTGGCGCTAAGATTAGATTTGAAGATGTTACTGAAATAATTTTAATATATTATAAATTCCTTATGAAATACGTTCTACCAGCACGTAAACGTTACAATTTAACCTCTAGGTTTATTTCTAAAGTACAGATTGAAAGACGAACAGCAATAAGGGATGATAAATTTGAAGGAAACTTAATTTTTTTCATAAACAGGTATATTAATAAAAATGGTTTAATATGATAAACAAGCTGATAATGAAGTAGTAAAAGCACACATTAATTTTAAAATTTAAATTAAACAAATTCATTAATAACGAAAACAATTCATGTATAATATATCCTGTTTTAATTCGGGAGTCATTTCAGAGCAAAAAAAAAAGGTTTTGATAAGCATAATTAAAGTTGATCAAATAGAAATAAAGTGAAATAGTTGATAAACTATCTGAAATTCCCATGCATCCAATGTGTTAATTAGGTTGGTCGTAAAAATTCAGTATAGGATGAAGAAATGTATTATTAAAGAATTTTTTATTTGAAATATTTTAATGATATACTAATATTATGTGTTGAGAGTGCCTTATGATATATGAAAAAATTAAAATGCTTATTGTTTCCATGGAAGAAAAAAATGTAAATAAATGTAGAGTATGTAGAATGTGCACATATGGTTAGAGACATTCTAGTTAGCATCGTGCCCCTGAAAATTTAAACATAAATATTTAATTTAACAACAGTTAATATTATTTGCATGGGCAGTTTGAAGCCGATTGTGTTATTCTGAAACAAAAGTGGCTTTGAAACATTAAACTGCGTGTTCTTCAAACTTGCATTATTTGAATGTTTCAGTGAACAATATTATATGCATAAGAAACAGAAAATAGAAACATAATTTTAAAGAGTAACTCCCAAATTAGGAAAAAAAAGGAATATCAATATACTTTTACAAATGATCTTTGGCTGTACAGAAAATATAATAACCCCAACCATTCTGTATAACATTTGGCTTAAAATTAATAGTTTCAGTTATTGAGGAAGTAGCTGCTGCAGTTCTGGTTTTCGATTCCTTTTTAGAATCAACTTATGTGACAAAAACTGCTCCTTTATCATTGCCTCATAAAAAAAGTCATTGGCTGTAATATCCGGTGAACGAGATAGTCATGCTGTTGAAGCGTCACGTCTAATGCATCTGTGGGGGAGAAGCGTATTAAAAGCTATCCTCATGCGTAAACTCTATTAAGGTGCAGAATCATCGTGTTAAAAAATAATTGATGGATACAGATGAAGAAGCTACGTGAAGGCAAATTGTTCCAACATATCAAGAAAAACTTATAATCTAACTATTTTTTCAACAAAAAAAGGGCTGATATTCTGGTCATTTTACACTAGAACGATTGGAGCTGTCTTTGAACGCAAATCTAGTTTTTGTGAAAGAAATGTTTCTTCTTTAAGCTTTATTTCCATCTCATTGAAATTTCTTGACTACTATACCATTTTTCAATTCTTTAAATACACCATAATTTATTTTTCAATATTTAGCACCAAGTGTATAAATTACTGTTTTGCCTAGAATGACGGAAACTTTCAATTAAACATCCATTGGGATGTTTGTTGTATATTTCAACACCAACATCCAACTTTGGAGTATATTTCAACAGCAGAAATATACCTCCTCGTGTTTTTTTCTCCAGCTTTCTTTTTCAATCCATTCCCACATACACTTTATTTATGGGAAATTGTAATAGGAACAGAGAGAGAGAGTAATGAGTCAGTAACCTTGTCTGAAGATTTTCACACGTCGGATATTATTTTTAGATACTTCATTCAAGAGGACTGAGTATTGATGAGTACTCAGCACTTTTTCATCAGCAAGAGGAAAATTGCAGTGAAGAAGATTAAAATTGTATATCAAGTTTTAAAATTCCTTCTGAAATCCTAATTTCTTTACAAAACACGGACTTCTCAGAGGAATTGGATGATGAAAACTCCGTGAAAGATATTGTTGGCTCTTCAGAAAATGTTCACGCTGCAGATGGAATTCAAAAGCAAACTCCTAATGGGAGCTTTATTACGCCTAAAGATATATCTTAGGAAGTAAATTAAAAGAAAAAAATAGGTTCTAACTTCTATATTAGGAAAAATATTGCTGGAAATGAAACTTTATCTTGGCGTTTACTGTTTTCCGAATCCTATTGAAGTATATTAAAAAAGTAAGATTGAAGATGTTCTCCGCCAAACAAGATTAGATTCATGAGAAATTTTCTTGGAAGAAATAGGTGGTTTTATTGCACTAGTTTACATAATTGGAGTATTCTAGACTTGGAAAAATTTTCGTCAAACCATTAGGTTCCATCAGTATTCAGGGAAACGATCGCAAAAATATTTTAATGAAATTACAGGGTTCCTATTTGATGATAATCGACTCATTTGACTATATAAAAGGGACACATTTTTACATTAGGGAGAATTGTTTTTAGCTTTTTGAATATATCGTTAGGAAACTAATGTATCTAATTCTTTTTATAGGAAGAAATATCACAAAATTCAATGGTTTTAAACTTCTGAGACTTGCGGACACTTTGTTGGCAAAGGAACTTCTGTTCTTTGTACAATGCTTTAAATCAAAGAGAGTAGTCTCTGATTTACAAACATACAACTCTCAAGCAAGCCTTGATAAAATTTGGAATGAAAGTTCAAAAAACTACTATTATTTAGATGTGAATAAAACAAATGACAGCGTTTTTGGATCACTATGTACTCTATTTACTATTTGCTTATCTAGATGTTAACCCTGAAAATATCCAGAATAATGGTACATTTTCGCCATTTCACGAAGTAAGTCGTAGATGTACTCCTAAAGTGAATATTTGATGCTGCAAATTAACATTAGAATGACCGATATTTTGAGTTAGAAATATGACTGTTAGAAGTCAGTTTGACCACGACAATAAATAGGAAGTAAATTTCTGATTTTAACGTAAATATTATTATAAGAAATAAAAATAAATTGTTTTACAAAATTTAGAGCTCTTGCAACATATCTAATAGTAACACATTATACTGCGTAAAATAAAATACATGAGTTTTTTTAAGGGAAAAAAGAACATTGTATTATTATTGAGCATATATTTCTCATACTAGTTCTTAACAAATTATTTTCAACAAATTTTTTTTAAATAAAAACAAATTAAAATGTAACTCTTTATTCTGTTTAATTATATAATCAGCTTTCTTATTGATACACATAACACTCATATAAACACTTAAATAAGATTTCAAATTTATCTGTCTTTCTTATGTATCTTTTTTTTTTTAAGAAATGCTTTTTTTTATATGCTTTAACATCTTTTTTTTAAAAAAAACTATTTCAATTTACACTAGTAAAAATAACTTTTCTTGTGAATAAATTTAAAGCTATTGGTTGCAATAGTTACTATTTTGTACACTAGAGTATAGTCCACTGTACAATAGTTAGTATTTTGTCGAATACACTAGAAAAGAACTTCACAAATACCTACGAAATGATAAAATTCTTTTTCACCCGATTCAAATTCATATTGGTCTTCATTACATTCGCTTATTTATCTCTCTTGTCTTACAAAACACTGTCGCTTAAGTAATTTTGTACAACCTTACTAAATCAGCGTTTCGGAACCATATTTTTAATAAATGCTTTTAACATATTTGTAAAAATTTTGAATTAAAAGAGTATTATTGGTGTATGAGAATTTATACTTGTATAACAGGAGGAAAAAATAATTAACTCTTTAAAAGAGCACCTTTTGGTATATAGTAATTAAACTGCTTATGAAATTCGTATTATAAGGGTACTAATTGTGATTATAATCACTTGATTAAATGATTACTTAATTCACTTTAGCAATTAAGTAAATTTATGGAAATTAATAAACGAAATAAAAAAGCTTATAAGAAAAAGTACAATTCATATATAATATATATCATCATATTACTTGATGTCACTGCTTGTGTGAGATATATAAAATATTGATTTAGTTACAGAGAGAACGTACCACTATCATTCATTTTCTATAAAAAAGTTCATATAATGTTTATAAAAGAATTTTATGCATTGATACTAATCTATGTCACAGAAGCAAAACAAAGGCTATTTGCAAAAGACTTACATTTTTAACATTTGTCAATGACGAGAGTCACATCCGACCTGACATCTCCCTCTGCAAACTTCCACAAGATCGCAAGTTATGACTCAAAACATAGACAATTTTTGAATGCAGCACCGCCAATGTGCAGTAGTTTTTCAAAAGAAATGACTTTATTAACATCGTAATAGATTTATTATTTCTCGTACCGGAATCATTAATTCTGATGAATTCAGTCATTCAATTTTTTTGATCAAAATGCATCTGAACTTCTCCTATTTGTAATTATTTGAATGTATGCATCAAGAATTTTTATCTTTAATTTTGTTTTAATTAATGCAATAATCCAAAGACATATTTCAATATTCCACTCAGAAATATATTATATTTTCCAGTCTTTTTCAGTGTGTTTTCATGATTTGTTAATAATGAATGTCTGCATATTAATACATTTTGCTTGCTTTTTTTTTCTATTTTCTTAGCACTTCTGAAAAAAAATTCAATTACATCTTGGATGTATTGACAATAAATTGAAATAAATGTGCAAAAACGTTAGCAGTTATTTAATACATATGAAACTCACTATTTTAATAAAATTTTCAGATGTATACGTTTCCAAATCTGACTATGTTATCAAAAGTTTCAAGTTTAAAATAAGATTTTGAAGTAATTTAATTATTACATTACGTTTCAAGAAAACGGATACACTATTCTTTCAAGGACTTAACTACTTTTTTACGAAAATAATAAAAACATTTGACTTCACTAGTGTAGTACAGAAGAATGCAAATCAACTTCGAATTTTCCTGATGTTACGATGGTCAGTACAAGGATATCCGAGTTAAGTGCAGTCTAATTGAAGAAGCTAATTGCCTCATTACAAGCAAATTAGAATTTTCGAAGCGTTTCATTTCAGAGTTTTATAGAACGTTAGCTGGATTATTTGAGGGAATTTCGAATTTTCAATTAAACAACTTTTGCATTTCTTTTCGAATACAATGATTATTTGATTTGAAATAATAATTGCTCTTTGTATTCTTTTGATGGTCAAAAAATGATTTTGTATATATTTCAGAGAAAATCTCACATTTAAAACCTTTATTTATGAAACAAAAGTATTTTTCAAGATGCAAATATTTGTATGAACTTGAAACCATTGCTATTATCTAAAATATTCATTATTTTTATTTATTAAATGTGTGGAATCTAGACAATTTACTTTAATTTATTTTTTCAAAATCTGTAAAAATTAATATTTTCATGGAATTATAATAATGTCGATTCATATTTATAGCATAAGTGCTTGCGAAACCAAATTATGACGAAATATTTATTAGCACATTTTCAAATATAGCAACATAACGAGAAGTACTTCATAATGTAATATTATAGAAAAGCATTGTTTTGTAACTATTTTGATTGATTAAATTTCAAAAACCCTCATATTTGCTTAGTAAAGCATTGAGAAAGTTCCAATCAGGGAAAAAATTAGCATCTGTATGAATAATTTTGACTGAATTCAAAACTGAAGTCAAATATGTTTAATTGCGTTAACCTTTTCAGTCAATTGAGGTGAAAATTTCAACTCTGTGGTATAAATGCCTTCAAGATTTATCTACATATACACAAAACTATTGACATCCCTATAATCAAAAAAGTAATCAACTCTCAGCTAATCGATATAAAATACTAAGGATAATATTAAGGCTATTGATTTTAAGAAAAACTAATTGCTAGAAATAAACTTTGAAGTAATGAATTAAAAAAGTAAACATTTAACGTTAAGCTCTAATACATTTCTAAATGCTATTTTTGACAGTTGAGCTATTACATCATTATTTAATTATAAATTTATTGATGATATACAAGAAAAAATATTGAGTTTATCAATATTTAGTATATAATAATTAAGAATTTGAAGAACATTAGTACACTTGAGACAAATTGTTTAGTCACATGCTCACTGTAGCAATTAATAAAGCTTACTACTACATCTCTATTATTTGACCTAGATGAAGGGGGTCCCTCATCCTTTTCCCTAGCTCCATAATTTTAAAGATAACTAAGTGTAAGCAACATTTAAAGAAATTGACTGCTCGTTAAATCACTAATTTTTACGAGTGTATTTATTATATCATTTTTATTATAAGATATTTTGTGTGCCAAAAAAAATATTGAAAATAGTTTTACTGGCTAAAATGTAAACTAAGTTAATTATTTTAAAGCATTTTACATATATTCTTCAAATATGATTTTAAAAATAACAAATCAAAATTTTGAAAAATTCTTTTATTAAAATAATTATATATATATATATATATATATATATATATATAAATTATACACACACACAATCATCATGAATTTATATATGTACGTATGTATTAATCAGAATGTACAAAAATTTTCCAAATTCTTTATTTCAGTTTTCCTTTCATTGTTTTAATCATTTTTTAATCAATTTGTATTACATTTCAGCAAAAGTGATATTAAGAACTTTAATATTGTTTCAAATATCTTTCGATCATTTTATTTTTCAGACTTATGAAACAATTTATTATTCAATTAATAGAATGTAAAATTCTTAGATAATTTTATATTAAAATACATAATTTTCTAAAAGAATTTCAAATAAATTTTAAGAAATTATGAATTCTTAGAAAATTTTTAGAAATTACAAAGTTTCTAGAAAAGTAAAGATTTCAAATTTATTTCAATACAAGAAGATACTCTACCATACTCTAAGTGAGCAATTCTTCACCCCTCGCAACTACCACTTTTCTCTGTATTCGAAATTTCACCTTTCTTTTTAAACTTTCTTTTTCTTCTTCGATGGATCAAACTGAAATACTTGCAACTATCCTGAACCAATGAACCGTAAGCAGAAACCTGTATTCAATAGACTATTTCTTGACAGCCTGGTATGCCCCTTCCCAACTTTTCTCGAGTTTTCTGGAATAAAAAATATATATACCATTTGTCACTTTGGAATATTCTTCTGCATGGCCAACTACATGTCCAATGGTCCAACCATAAAGAAGTTAAAATATTAAACTTTTCAGAAGAACTGGACTATTGGAACTAAGAGAAAACTGAATATATTCAAGGAATAATTAATTTGTTTATATTAGAAAAAGCATAATTATTTAATCGAATGCAGATATTAGTTCGTAGTACCAAAAAGGTTTGGAATATGTTAGGTAAAAATTAAATAGATTACAATCTTTCTTAAATCTAAGGTATAAATTATATGACTATTTTAATGCGGAATGTGGCACTTAAATATCTCAGAAAATGCAATTACGAGTATAAATTTAAAATAATTAAAATACAAAGAATTTAAATATAACAAGTAATAAATAAGATAATTTTTATCATTATAATAATTTTGTTGTCGAAATGTTATATTATTTCGAGTATAAGTCAAAATATTTTTTTAAAAAAATGTTTCATTGCTACCATAAATTTTATTTATGGTTATCTTACTCAAATGAATTCGGATCAATAGCTCCAAATATAATTATATTTTATAAGTGCAATATGTTCGCGAATGTATTGAAACATTCCTATAGTTAGTTCTGAAGCTATAAAATAAATTACTTCAGATAAAAGTTCTGTGGTTAAACAAACAATTTGCTAGTATTTAGATAGCAATTTTTTTGTAAATAGAAAAATTCCAATGAAATTCTGCATTACACTGCCAATTTAATCTTTCAAAGTTTGCATTGAATATTTTATGTTTAGGAATTTAAGTGATGGTCATTTTCCAACTTTTTTTTGTCGTACTGATAAGCTATTTGTGATGGATCTAGTAATTTAATACATAGCGTTATTGGACCGTTTGAAGGACGAAATCGCCGAAAAACGGCCGCATTTGAAGAAAAAGAAAGTGCTGCTTCACCAAGACAATGCACCGTGTCATAAGTCAGTGAAAACGATGGCACAAATCCATGAATTGGGCTTCGAATTGCTTCCTCATCCACTGTATTCTCCAGATCTGGCCCCCTAGCGACTATTTCCTGTTCTCTGATCTCAAAAGAATGCTCGCTGGGAAGAAATTTTCGTCGAATGAAGAGGTGATCGCCGAAACTGAGGCCTATTTTGAAGCAAAGGACAAATCGTACTACAAAAATGGTATCGAAAAGTTGGAGGGTCGCTATAAGCAGTGTATTACCCTTGAAGGGAATTATGTTGAATAAAAAAAACAAATTTTGCCAAAAAAATGTTTTTTACTATGGTAAGACGGGGAATTTTCAATTGATCTGTTGACGAGAATTACACCTGAATTCCATGAATCAGGTGAATCTACTCAAGAATTACACCTGAGATGACACCTCATTCTAAAAACTTTCACAAGATGTTAACGGGAAAACATGGAACACCACTTCTAGCACCTTCCAGTCGACTAAGACAACGACGCACGCCACGAGTCCATTGCCATGACAATTAGGCGATCGAGAAAGCGAAATTTTGATCGAACAAAATAAAGTGGTTTGTTCGTTTTTTAAACAATAGTTTTCCACTTAATAAAGTATCATTTTCATCATAGAATATAACTATGGTTGAAAAATGAAACGTGTAAAAAAAAGCACGTTTGGGAGCTCCTTTATTGTAAATGATTACATGATATTCTTGGGAAATGCAAGTGGTTTGAATTCTTATTTTACTAACGCAACAACATTTAAGCAACACAAGGTTATTATACTTCGTTTTCTTGAACCGCAGTCAAGTGACGAGGACGTAGCTGAGCACCATATCATCTTAACACCTTTCAATATCACTTTCCGTAACAACTTTATTACCTTAGTCCAGATTTAAAAGTACATCAGCTGCGCTACGTAACGATTCTTTAAGTTTCATCATGACTCGAATATATGACTCAAATGAAACAATATTGGTCTTGTACTTGTGAAATTGATCCCTCAGCAGCAACGTGTTTCCGGGAAAACACTATGCCACCAAAATTCCTCTGGAAGAAACCTTTATGATCATAAACACCAAAGCGAATAAAAGTGCCAACGCCAGCCTTTTAATAGTATTCGAGTATAAGACCATTAATCACAGTTATTATGTGTGAAATTATATAAATAGTTTACATGTAAGCAAAAGGCTGAAATGCATTTTATCTAATTCGTTGCTAACGGTCTAGTAGAAGCAACACGACTGTACATTTACATTTAAGGTGAGGCACAATGTGCAAATTATATATAAAAAAAAGTTTAAATTATCCCACTTTCACCGCCGTTTTACTTTGCACTATCGCGGCCAGTTGTTGTTCTTAGTATTTATTTTTTTCATACACATCTAACTAAAGTACCGTTCTTAGTACTAGTGAACATTTAAAATAAAACTGAACAAACATGTTATAAAAGTATTTTAGTATATATATTTTAATAGAAATAAATCTAACGTTATTCGAATAATGAATAATTACCGAATTATGGATAATGAATATTTATCGGGCGTATAGAGATAATGAAGTCATGTGACGTAATATGCGCCCATCCAAAGCTAAGAGCACCTTAGAGTACTATGACTGTTGTAGTTGCCAAAGCTATGCTTAGTACTACCTTTGCGAATATGAAGTGCATTTAATAGTTTAAATAAAATTAAGTATTTCTTACATCTTCTCGTTATTTTTCTTCTATCACTTTTGTTGTTCCAGTTGACTTTTTGTTTATGTGCTCGATACTTTTGGCATACGTTGTGGATTCTCGCATTGACATAAGAATTCCCTCTTAATTTAAATTTGTCAAGGCTCACTATTCTCGCTTTGGAGAGGTGTAGAAGTTTGGAGAGAGAACAGCCCTATAAGTTCCTCTGGAATACCCCCAAAGTTGCATCTAAATGCAGAGTATAAAAGCAATCAATCAATCAAACCTGGCATTTTAGAAAAAAAGAAAAAAACTGGGACAAATATTCATTCCTAGTACGTAATAAATACTATTTTGTTTGAAATATTATATTTTTGAATAGTTTGACTAAAATAATTTTAAGGTTTTCGGCTGCACTAAAAACTGGATCTTGTAAGAAAATATCGAAATTTTCATTTGCCACTAAGAATTTAGAAATTTTCACTTTCTAAAACTTCGTTCCATTTGTAGCTATGATACAAAAAAGAATGAAGTTCTAAACATATTAATACCAACCAATTAAACAAACCCCCCCAAAAATACCGGATGTCAGTGTTTCGAAACCGGAAATTGAAGCTCTCTTATAAATATTCTTTTTTTTTCTTTTACTTTAAAGAATATTTACTGTTTATAATTTTTAGGAAAATATTACAAAATGTATTGAGATTCAATTTGAGAAATCTAGCATCCCATTCAATAGCAAAATTTCCGAAATTTCAAGAACAATATTAAATACTGTGAACTATTATGCAGAACTGTATCGTTTGAATCACGCTTAAATTTACTTTTTAAATGTCATTTTATTCCTGTTTTTAATAAATGTTTAAACTGTCAGGAGCTTAATTTAAATAACTTCTTGAATTGTTTAATAGATTAATATACATATATACATACTTCTTTTAATTTAGTACTTCGGTAGTTCAGAAAATGAGCGTCAATATAAGAAAAGAAAATTCCACGTAAATCGTCATTCTATATGCAGTACAACTGAAACATCTCATTACGGGTAGTGAAATTAAAATTAGAATTATTAAAAAAGAAATGAAGGGGAATTGCAGCTAAAAAATACACTAGGTAATACAATTTACATTGTAGGATTGTTTTCAATTGTCATTGAAGTTCTCATTTGCTGATTGTGCTTATCATAATGCTTAGAACTCAAGGAGGAATCCAATTTTGTTTTGATTTCCAATATGTTGTTTAAATGTATAAATTTCTTGCTTATTCATTACTTTCCTTCTATTCAAAAAGCAAACGGAATGAAGGAGATCACTATTCAGGTTACACTAGGTATGCGGTTGATAGGAAAAAAACACAATGCTTTGAAGAAACTGAATGCTGCGTCAGATATGACAAGCATATCAAAATCAGCTTTAAGAAACTATGAAAAGAAGTTCTTAAAAGTTGCTCCAGCTATTACCCACGATTTCATGGATTATTCAGTTTTGAAATAAAAGAGCTGAGTAATCGGGAGGAGGATTTGTTAAGCAGTGGTGTATTTTCTGATGCCCCTTGTGGTCACAGCGTTGGAACTGAACTTCATGAAATTGGTGTATAAAAACTTTATCCCTTGATGCGGTTGAAGTTATAGTTATAGAATTATATCAAAACATTGTCACAAATTCAATAGAAACAAGAAATTAACTGTATGCTTGGATCCCATTTGTCCCAAAATCATTTTGGGTTATCCTTTAGTATAGAATCTGTCAATGTATATCATATTTTTGAATGGTCTGAGCATTTTATACAGTTACAGTATTCATCATTTTTTTATGTTTGAGACTCGCTAAGGTATTCAATCTTGGAAAACATATATGGAAATTGGAGTTACAAGGCTTGAGTGTATTCGGCCTAGTTAGAGACAAAAGTTAGAACTAGTCTTTGCAAAATAAAGTCCTCACAGACTAATCAGATATAAAAGGAAACTTTACTGACAAGTTAAATGATGAATGCCAAATAACTATAGTATTGCAATTGGCAGCAATTCTGTCCATTTGCTCCTATTGCACAGCGTTATAATAGCAGCATTTTATGATGGCTGTGTAAGAGTGGATCAACCAAATCATTGTCAGTCCCGAAAAATTATTCAGTTGGTGAAAATATCATAATAATATTACTTACGAAGCAAATGTAAATTTAAAGTGCTAAATTCTTATTAAAACCATTGTGAATTTCATTAAATCTACATTGAATTAAGTAATCAAAATTTATTAAAACGGTCTCCATAGGAAAACACAATACCCAATGAAGGTTTCAATGGCTGTGAATGGAAAAAGCTCCAGGAAGATGAAACATTTTCTATATTTTTCGGCTTCGTCAACTATAAAACCTTTTGAGTTTTATATATATATATATATATATATATATATATAATGGTTTTTTCAAGGTTAGCTAAATGTAGTAAATGCAGTAAGTGTGATTCCTTAGAAATATATTCCTTAGAAGAACCATTCCTCAAAATATATTATAGATGCAAGTTTAAAATTTTGATAAAAGTAAAACACAACTTTCTTATTACACTGAACTGAGCTTTTTGTCTTATTTTGAAATTATATTAATTTACAAAATATTATATCAGTCGCATAGTGAGATTTAAATCTTTCATCAAACATATACATTTGTAAGAAATACATTTTTTCAATTTTTTTTTACAAAAACGTTTTCAGTATGTATTAGCATGCATTATTGGCATATCTTAGAATAATTTCGCAACTTTGAATAGTAATTTTTCAAACAAGTTGCATCGCACATGAATGAAAGAAAAATGAATTTTAATAAAAAATGGTAGTTTCCGATCAGAATGTTTCAGAGCTTTTCATACTCTAAATTATGCCCATTTTTTTTAAAAATTTCACCATCACCACTTTACATTTTAAGGGACATAGGAAACTCCTATATCAATGATATTAAATTGAACATTTTCGGTGAACCTTTTCTCAAACTCGATTATAGATACAGGTTTGAATTTTTTTACATACATGAAATACATATTTATCATTATTTTGAATTGAGCTTTTGTCTAATAGTAAATTTCTTATTTATTTAAAAAAATATCGTATCAGGCATAGTGAATTTTGACTACATTTATCGTACGAATAAATTTGTAAAAAATTAATTTAAAAAACTCTCATTTCAGTATATATTAGGAATTATTATGAACAAGTCCTACATAAATTACACACCTATTAACTGCTGTTTCTTAGAAAAGAGACATCGTGCATGTAAAATTTACATATATAGAAAAATGAATTTTACAGTCCAAAAACAGTGTCCGAAAATTTCTGCCAATACTCTATATTATCCTCATTTCTAACAATTTCATTATCTTGTATTTCCTATTAAGTCTGTTTTCTTTCCTAACATTTATGTAAAATAATTTTAACAGTCCCTTCTTTTAAGAGCGTTCCATTGACTGCATCCTATAATCACCAATGTTCAGTTTTTTCAAAATTTATAATTTTAAAATATTGCCTATATTAAAGGATGATATAGCATTACATGGACCTGAAGAGATGGCTTTTATTTGTTCCAGCTTTATTTTAGTAAGCTAAATCATAGCACAATATTCACATTCTCGTTCGCTTTTTTGGGTACAGCAATGCTAATAGTTCTTTAATACTTCTGGAAATGATAAATCTCTGAAAATGCGTCTCTTATACTCCACAACTGTAACAGGTAAACTGTTTTTATTATGATTGATTCCTTCAAGCAATTCCACCCTTTTAAATTAACATCATGTATTTGCATCCGATGGACTAAAACCGTGCTGCGGTCTTTCATCAGTTGATAGTTTGTGTAAAAATATTGCCCATATGGCGTGGGGCATATTCTTAATATAAGGCATATTTATCAGCAAGCCTACACCGCAATATGTTTGCATATTGTAAATTTCTGCCTTTGTTAATATCTTTTTTTTTTCCAGATAAAGGTTCCCTATCTTAAAGCTTTGAAACTTTCATATTTGCTAGAAAGGAAATATGAAAGTCAAAAAATATGAAAAGTGCACTTCATTTTTGGTTGATAGTTAAATGCTTGATGCTAATTAAAACATTCAACTTTTAATATAAATTGGAATATATTGGTCATGTAACGAAGTTAAAACGACACTATTTGACTCTTGAAATAGTTTTTCGCTCCATAAATGTGGGTGATCCCGTTTCAATGATTATTAAAACTAAATGTTTGAGGCTTTCAATTATAGTAAATATTAAAATAAGATATTTTTGGGAAGGTGAAGATAAAAACTATTTAAAAAATAAAATAAATAAAAATAATCAAATCACCATTTGTTTTTGAAAAATACGAGGTTCCAACACCTCTTTTTAAACATTTATGTATTAAATCATAAAGTTAAGCTAGTTTTCATTTTCAGGTCTATTTTTCTTCTAAATAATGTTTGACTTTTGAAATGGTTAACAAAAGAATTTTGTTGAAATTTTAGAATATTATAGCTTTATTTTTCTATATAAATCTTTGTTCTATTATTTTACATGTGTCTAACAGTAATATTATTTTTGTATCATTTTCAGTAATTTTAAGTTTACTTTAAGTCCTTTTTTCAGTTTCTGTATGGATTATTTTGCATGGATATTCTTCTATTATGGATTAAACTTTCTTTACTGATAATTACTAGTAACGTCTTACAATATTAAAGTAGAAGCGTTGGTCATTTCATACGTCGGATAACTACTTTTTTATATTTGCCGTCTTCAATATTCTGCAAAATTTTAGCAATATGTGCTTTATATGAGCGGAACCACAGATATGACCAAAAATGGAATCAGATCTTTTGGTTCGACCATTATAAATATCGCTCAATGATGCATACCCAATGAGAATTTAGGAACTCACTTCAAGCTTCCCTAACCAAACCTGATAAAATATTTCATGAGAGTTGAATAGTATCTTCCGTTTTAAAATCATAAGCCAGAGTGAACTCTTTTCGAAATTAAGGGTTCACAAAAAAGATTTCAACAAAATTCGATGTAGTTGAAAATAGAAAAATTCCAAATGTTCGAATTGTTTTCTCTTATCGAAAAGGAGAATACAATAGAAAAGAGGACGCATTGATTTAACATAAATATGATGTTATCGATCTATTGAATATTCTTAAACGCTTCAACGAAGATTGTTAATTCGCTTTTCAACCAGTGGAAAGATAGTGTTGATACTTTGTTGAAAATACCGATTCGCCTTTTATGGTACATCGCACTGTTTGATACCGATCGGTATTCAAAGTTTGGTTCCCTTCTTTATGATTGACGTGTGCATATTCGATAAAACATGGCTCCTTTAGCTCAGAAGGAATTTGCAGAAATATATGAGGAAGAAATGCATCTTTAGAGGCATAATGCATGTTAATACATTTTTTTTTAAAATATTTTCTTTCCTTTCGGAATATATAAGTTACAACTTGCTTAATTTCATCAATATACAAATAATCGCACTATTGTTTAATTTACATAAAAAAGGAAAATATTTATTTTCTGTAAGGACGATGCAAACGAAAGATGGAATTACCCAGAAGCACGACCATCGATTCACTGATGAGTATGCACTTAGAAGGGAGTTTTTATAAATTCACTCTAAAATCTTCAAAAATTTGATAATAAAATGACTGATAAATCATTTTTTGTCTTCATTGCACTTAACTCGGCACTCTAATTACATCATATGCTATCTAAGATCTATTATCGGCTCCACTACGCATAGCTCAGGCTTTTTTTGCATCATCTAACGCGATGGTATATTTTGATTTTGGCAAGGCATCGCTATATTTATTCATTTTATTTGCAGAAAAAACGCAAATTATTCTTCTAATGAGTAAACACAAAGCGTCGTCTTTTCAAGTAGGAAAATTTCGTTTTCAGACCATAACTTGTTTTCTCTGCTTATTTTTCGTCAAACGCTGCTCTTTATTCAATGTGATATTACGGTTGATAAAATTATTCTAAATACAAATATGTAAATTCATGAACAGTTTGAAAAGTGGTTAATACCGAAAATTGCAACCAGTTTAATCGCAAATTTGCCAGTTCATTTCCAAGAAAGTAACACCACTAAAGAGTCATCGTTACACTTCAAAAGATAAGATAGTAAATATCTCAAATAATTAACTTTTATCACAAGTTCTGGCAATTATTCAAATACACAAATCTGTGTCATAAAGGAAACTGTCCGACTAAAATTTTGGAACTATTTGAAATCACCGAGAGCTACATATAATTAATTCAGATTATCCAGTAAAAAGCATCTGAATATTGCTGGTAGAGACTAATATATTCATGTCATTAGTTTCAACCTCAGTGTAAGCGTCTATTATTTAAACGTCGTCCAACTCTGCAATTTTAGAGTATTAAACTTATCAAATCTCTAGGAGAAATCCTTACTTCTCACACGTCATCATTATGATGGGTGAAAGTCTATAGTATTCAAAACTAGTACAGACATCCTTGTTCTGAATGAAAATGCATTTAATGTTGTTTATTATGATGCTATCTTCATATTTTTTATAATTATTTCTTCTATACTTTTATGAATAATAAATATTTTACATAATTAAGCACAATTTTTTGGACAGTCTATTTTTTTCTTCTTTAGAAGTAATCATTTTACGTTCTTTAGTGTTCACTATTGTTTATGGTCTATTCAGCTTCTATTAGAGTTTGTGGCTTGTTATCTCACTAAACTGACTCTCCAAATTATCTCAGACGATACATTTCCATACATCTCCATACATTCACATACGTCTCCAAATTAACTCAGATGATTTAAAAATCAGCAGATGTGGAATTAAGCAATGATAATAATTTACTAATAAATATTCATTTAAAGTAAATTAAAATTAACAAATAAATATTATCTTGAAATGACTTGAACAACTAATAGGAAAAAAGGAAGAAAAAGAACAAACTTTTTAACCCGTTCTAGTTTCTAGTTCTTCAATGTTTTTTTATAGGACAGAACAGAAGTACTGGAATTTTATTCTTTTCAGTCCATACACTTCTCTACCTGTCATCTAATATCCACGTTGGTCCACGTAAAAGGGCCACAAGCGTCTTAAGTACTCCCCTTGAAACCGAAGGTTGGTTTGGACCAGACTAAAGGATCTTATAGTAACATAACAGTTAATGTCTTGTAAAGAAGAAGAAATTATGAGGTGATGTCAGACACAGGTTTTAATTTGTCTATTAAAAGGAATATAGACTTCATTGTGTTCACTTTCATCGTCTGCTTCTTATCGCGGATATCAAGAATGAGTATTTTACCAGTTCAAGACAGAACTTTGTAAGGTTTTTGGAGAAGTATTCTTACTATATCAACAACCAAAAAAAAGCATGGCTTATAGTGGCTAAATTTTGTTTTAAAAATTGTATTGACTGAGAGTTATTTGTAGTTAAAACATGTTGTAAGTATTTTATGTTTTTCTTTAAATGTTCAGACAAATCCTGGAACTGTAGGAATTGCATTTGTAGAGTTAAAATAAAAAAAAAAACTGTCAGTGAAGAAGCAAAGAATCTCCGCACTGCAATTGAGTGGGATAAATCTTCTTTTAAATGGGAAAGAATACTCAACAGCAGTACAGGAAGAACCCATTAGTGGGTATGTAAAAGTGTTTAAGTTGACATCCAAAAACCATTTTTAAAATTTTTATATTAATTACCATTATATTCTCATACAATGCTTCGTTTTAATATAATTGTTACTCTTTATAAAATCATCAATCAATTTTTAAAGTTTATTTCATGGTTTCTCGAAACAGATGCTTTTTTTTATTCTTAAATAATTTAGTATTTGATAATTGTTTTGGAAGCACTTAAAAATATTGCTTTTTTTAATTTTATCCATATTACTGCGTTTGTAAATTAAAGTAACATTTTCAAATGATTGTTTCCAATTAAGTTGAAATAAAACACACACAAACTTATAATATTAAGCTCAATACTTTGATTCAACTGCTTAAAAATTAAATTTTTAAAGCATCAAAATAAAATTATATATTCAATTACGTGTTAGAACAAATAACTGTTTTAAAAACAAATTTAAATAAATTTTATGTTCAATCCTTGAAAAGAAGGCTTCCTGTTTTACATACCAGAGGTATAAGAAGTGTGGTTATTAACTAACGAGACTGAAAAAGCTGCAGTAGAAGTACGCATTCGCCAAATGCCAGATGTTGTGGATGAAACCTTTTATTTTGAATGTAGTGCCTCCCTCTCGTTCCTGTAACCAAATCCGTACACTCATAGCCTTCGTTCGCAATAGGCTTATTGTTTGTTTCACTAGAAAAAAATGATAAGTGAGCAAATAATTGTTATTAAATTTCACAAGAAATTTGAAAAAATTTCCACTGAAATTTATAATTTACTAAACGAAATATATGACAATGAATATTCATCGTGTGCACCTGTTTTTGAACGGTGTATGTGTTTTCGAGATAGCCTAGTAGATGTTGATGAGGATTCACACCCAAGTCAAAAAAGGATGACAATACCCAAAACAATCAATAATTTAGTTCCATCTGACCTTCGGATTAGTTTCAGTGCAATTGCTGACACTATAGGAATTGACAAATAATCCATGCGGCAAATTTTGCACAAGAATTTTAACATGCAAAAAGTCTATGCCAAAATGGTGCTCAAAATTTTCGCTTTTGAATAAGAAGGTAGCAAAAATATTTGTACTGACAATTTGAATGTCATTTAAAATGACACATA
Source organism: Nephila pilipes (assembly GCA_019974015.1). Lineage (NCBI taxonomy): Eukaryota > Metazoa > Arthropoda > Arachnida > Araneae > Nephilidae > Nephila > Nephila pilipes. The sequence goes on from BMAW01069900.1 coordinate 48,998, forward strand.
CTTATTAGAAAGAGTAATTTAAAATGACACATGTTTATTACTTATTAATATGGAACGATTCATGTTTTTGTAATGATAGTAAAATTAATTCCAATCCATGCACTGAAAATGACCATCTTCATTGAGAACTAAAAGGCCTCGAATGAGCAAATCAAAATTAAATCACTGATGATTATTTTTCTATATTCATGGGAATGCGTATCATCACTGGGTTCCTTAATAAACATTATTACTTTCAAGTTCTTGCTTAACTCTGTGAAAGAATAAGGGGAAAAAACCCGAATTGTGAAATAAGTTTTTCAGCATTGTCTGTCAAGAGATTTCTAGGTCAAGTACAGCACTCTAGTGTTAGATTATCCGCTTATTTCACCGGTTCTAGAGCCAAACGACTTGCATTTGTTTCTTAAAGTAAATTCTGTAATAAAAGGAACAATATCTGAGCCCGTTAAAGCTGTGAAAAGAAAAAGTGGCACTTGTCCGGAAGGAGCGATGAAGGACTTCCAGCATTGTTTAGAGCAATGGAAGATTCGCATAGAGAGTTGTCGGGTCGAGATTATATATTATAGGTGATAATAAGTAGATATGTATGACTTCAAAATAAAATGTTTTATTGCATCAGCCTAGTTATCCAATAGTCATACCATGTGAATTAACTATGCATTTTTTGTTAAATTATCAACTCTCATTCAAAATGTTGTATGCTTCGTTGTTGGATTACTTAGTTTTAAAATTCACTCGTACAACATGCACTCACACACACACAAAAGTGTATAACGGCGAGAAGAGTACAAAAAATGAACCGGACGTTAAGCGTTTTTTTCATTGCGATTTTAGAGTTAAATAACATTCTTATCATGTTTCCTTTTTCAAGTTTAATTTAAACATGTACTAAAATTACTTACACATTATTGTTACACATAAATTTTTTATAAATAATTCGTTCTTCTAAGCATTTCTCACATTATTGAATTGATCAATATCAAAACTTTTTATTGATGAATGATGTATTATTAAATATTTGAATGGCAATTAATATGTTTAGATTTTTATTTAAATTAATAACATATATCTTTAATGTAATATATTATTAACTTCTTTATCTTATAAATAGGAAATATTAAAAAACATCTTTTATCTCATTCTTTATAAATAAACAGTTGTACAGATTTGTATTCTAAATGGCATACACAAAATATTTTAAGATTTGTTTATCAAACATTCCACTACTTTTCATAAAACTTTATTTCCATAGGAGAAAAATCTGTCTGGTAGTGAATAGTGAATACTATACTAAAAGGATACACACTCAGGTATATATATATATATATATATATATATATAATGGTGTGCTCTTGAGACATTTATTAACGTAAGATGGCTTTTAATGTAAGTTTTTGAATGGAAACACTAGACTGTAAGATTAAAATAATATTTACTAAAGTTTATGAAATCTAAAAATCAAATATAATTTGATACAAGAAATTTAAAAACATTCTGTGATGATTTTTATTCCTATCTAGCAAATTTGATAAAATAATTATTTTTCTCTCTTTAGGACGAGTGTACTGATAAAACCTTGTTTTTTTATTAAAATTAAATTTAATTATGTAATTTAAAAAATACTTCCTATATGATTTTGATTTACGCAAAATTTATCAGAGAAATATTTTGAAAAATTATTTTTATTAATCGAATGACAATTCATTTAAAAATGATGAATCATGCACTTCCTGAAATATTATTCCAATGTTTATTTCAGAAAAACTTTAAGGTTAGGAACAAAAATTCTCATTTGAAATAGATTTCAGAGACTTTTATAGGAGATATCATGTTACAATTTTTCTATGGAACTTCAAAAATGCAGTCAAAACTGAAAACCAAATTTTATCAATTCAATATTGATTATTAAAATAATTCAACTCAAATTCAATTCAGGGAACAAAGAACAAAACTACTTAGGATAAAAGATGTTTATTCAGCAGACAAAACTCTTTAACATATTGATTTTTTACGAATGTGGCGTATTTATATATATATATATTCCAAAATTCTATATCTTAGTCGATTCCATTAACCTGTTAATTTTTAAGTAAGATTATGAAAATTGAAAGTATTTTTATGAAACATAGTTGAGAATTTTTCTAATTAATAAGGAATTTCAGCTCTTATTTCTTTGTTTAGTTACTCATACATTTCCTTAGTTTTTCATTAATCTCTTTGATTATTTTCATTAATTGTTTACTATATATATATATATATATATATATATATGTTTTAACTATGGCATATAGAGTTTTCGAACTAAGATTAAAATTTAACTTGCAAAAAAATATTATACTTATACTATACCGATATGAATAAATGCTTGTTACTTTGCATCATTTTTAGCAAAAAATTTACTCTGATATTTTTCAAAGAAACGAAAATTGCTTATTGTAAAACACTTTACTATGTATAACTATGATGTCAAAGGTATAAAAAAATATGAGAAGAAACAAGCAAATTTTTGTAGTCCCATTCAGAGCTCCATGATAAGAAGAAAAACTAGTCACACCGTAAAAAGGAAAGGCTAGAAGATATTCTTTCTCGCAAAGAATCTTTACGAAACGCTACAGAAGATTCATTTGGCTTCATTCGATGTGTCAACTTGAAAGCAGTAAGACTCGACATAACAAGGGACAACGGTTGCATTGCGTCCGGAAAAGAAGCTGTGTTCATTACATCAGCAAGCGATCATTGTCTGTCTGATCTCTAGATCACTCTGAAAATGTACTACGGTAAATATAAAAGTAAAATAAGGTAAATGAAACCAAAAGAAGGTAAGGCAAAGTGACGTTCCTTTAATATAAAAAAAATTGCTTTAGGTAGTTTTAAATATTACGCTTTATGATTCAATGAAATAAACAGTTAAAATTATCTACAATTCAAAAATACTAGCTTAATGGATTAGCGTAATACATTCACATTGCTTAATTCTGCAAACCTCTTGCAATTTAAATAGTCAATAAGTTCAGAAATTCAATAAAAAGTGTCAGGAAGTAGACAAAAATAATTTAATACGTAAATTTTCTCAGCCTTGAATGCCTCTTCAACTCATTTTTATTCCAGGTGATAATTAAACAATAAAGTCTTAGATAACTCAAATTTAGTAGAACACTTCTTGTATACAGCATATCAGAATCACTTCTTCCTAGTTTTACAAGAAACGATTAATTGCAATATTCATTTTAATTGACCAACAGTCATCTATCACCCACTCGTTATCACCTTGTTTCTCTCAGTTCTGTTTCTCTTATGTATGTAATATTTAATTTAATTCATTACACTTGTTATCTTCATCTAATTTACTTAATCACGTTTCATGTGGTTGGCAAAGAATTACACTCTTGTGTAACTCAAATTACAAATACCAAAAAAGATCAGGGTCAAATGTGTAGTTCAAGAAGTATTTTTCAACATCTGTATTTCCAAAGTTATCTCTAAAATATATAAATAGATATATGAATACATATATATAAACCAATCCAGATATTCTTACATATTTAAATATACCTAAATGGTTATGAATACATATATAAACGTACCTATATGAATATTCATACATATATAAATAGACCTATATGAATATACATACATGTATATACATTCATATATAAATATATCACATGATACCTTTCAGGAAAAGAAACTTAATAAATAGATTTATATAAATGTTTTGTACAATTATATCTGCTTAACAAAATATTAGTTAACCATTTATTTTATATTCATGAAATATTTTAAATCTCTCACAAAATATACCTGCTGGCTAATTATCACTTGGATTTCATTATAATCAATTTAAAATATAATAAATACAAAGTAGAATAATTTTATTTAGTTGATGATAAAGAAAAATAATAAAAAGATCTTAACTTTTGTTTCGTAATTCTTTTTTTATTTTGTTTCTTACTTTGTAAATAAATTTTAATGTTATGATTTTGTATTTTATTGAACTTTATCTTTTTTGAAATTTTTTTAATCTTCATTCAATAAGTTATTTTAATATTATGAAATTTTACTTAAAGTTTTTAATTAAATTTAGCAAACTCATATTTTAGTATATAAATGGTATTATCAAATATTTTTATCCTCCTCTGTATAGCTCGCGAACTCGGGGAATGAAAAGGTACCATTAATGTTAAGCGATTCTTTTTTGCATGCAGCATTTCAAAGTAATATTATGTAATTCTTACATATATCTAATTATCTGTATCCTATTTTATTTTAGTTTCTATAAAATAATGATATTTTATCTTCCATTTGAAATTACAACTTTTGTTACAAATTTTTGTCATTAATTTTTTATTTTTTCTGATATTTTTCGTTGTTCTCTATGCAATCGACTTCCTCATTTGATATCTGATTTTATAATGCAATCACTGAGTGAAGAAGTTTGGCTGCTTGTTCTGGAATAATCACAAATAACACAGTTTGATACCTGTGAAAGCATTGTTATCCCTTATAAATATTCTTTTCCAGTTTCTATTTTCTTCTCCATTTTTTCTTGTTCATTGATGAATTTTTTTTTTAACAATAATATTTTTATATTTTTCCAAAATTATTTCAATTAAATAGTTATTTCTAATTTCTTTAATTATATATTTCATTAATATTTATATATCTTTTACACTTACTACCGAGTAAACTTATATTTATGTTATAAATCTTATTACGTTACTAATGGTTTTTATTCCTATCTCTTAATTATTTATTATATTTTGTCTATTTTAATTTTTAGTTTGTTACCTTTCACTTGTTATGTTTATTTTCTTATGTTTTATTTCGAATTTTGAATGATGTTGGCAATTCTGTTCCAAAATGTGTTGTATGGATAATTTATTTTCTTAAAAGTGAATTTTTAGAGCTTTTGATATTAATGAAGTGGATTATCACAATTTTAATTGATTTTAAGCATAAATGTTCAATTTAAAGAATTTTTAATTCTTAATATGTCATTTCAAAAGGGTTTTAATTTTTTTAAAAAAAATGGTTTTATTAAGTTTTTTGTCAATACATATCATTACATGACTGTTTACATTATAGTGATTCATCATTTACTGGTCACAATTATATTCTGATTGTGGCGGCTTGACTTTGTAAATTTTTTTTAGATATTAATTTCAATTAACTTGGGCTGAAAGTGTTGATTGTTAATTTTTCTTTTGAGCTTTTTAATTGAATTCTAATGCCTAGGGAAGTGTTTTTTACATCGAATCGATCTGAACAACTTTTCGTGTGATAAGAATATTATTTTTAGATTTCTTTTGTTTATAATTTATTGTTTTGAAACTTGAGCATATCGTTAATGATTATTTTCCAATTTTAAGACAATTTTAATAATTAATTACTATTGTTTTTGGTCCTTGTATGGATGTTTTGCAATTTTATGCACTGCGGGTAATGTTAGGCAAACTGGACTCAATTATAATTTAATTTGAGGAAAACTAAAGTTTTAAGTTTTTAAAAGGTAATAGTGTTTTCCTGATCAACGTCAAATATGGATGATGCAAATCAGAGAAAAATAATTATGATTACTTTGTCTAACCGTTCTAATCTCTCTTCGTTGAATTTTTGTTTCTTTCATGGTGCCATTTTTTCGGATTATTTTAACTTTAACCAGTTTATTTGTCTACTTTTCTTCTGTATACCTATATCGGTCATTTGTGATACTGGATAGGTATGACATGTGGTTATATATTCTCACCATCATAATAAAAGTGGTTTTAGTTTGGAATAGTCTTCTTGGGGCACTTTGATTCTACACATAAAATACCCGTAAATTGGCAGTGAACAATTACCCTTGATAAGTGCGAATCACAATTTTAAAAACACTTTCTCCAGCTTTATGACTGCCCTCCATCCCTCCTATTGGCACACTTAAATGAGAATTTTACCAAGAATTTGGCACATTCACCCATGGCATTCCACAGTCCCACACACATTCACTTAGACATATCACACTCGCGAGTCGTAACAAAACGACTACATGCATATAAAGTATTAAATTTCATGATATGGACACCTCTATCTTCATCCTCCAGGAATGTAATAGTATGTACCAGTTAACATAATCTTGTTATTCAATATATTTAATAAGTGCACCTAACGAGAATCTTTCATTTGAGTCGTTGTTTTTAATTCCCTGTTCTTGTCTAATATCGGAACCTCTGCTTTCCGCTATACGATTACTTCTTTCAGCCAAGTAATTTAATTATAAACATATAAATCTCAAAATTATCAAATTTAAACAAACATTTTAATTTTGAAGTGAGTTTTTGTTTCACTTATTTTCATACAGTACGGAATCTTATGTACGCTCCTGATTGCAGAATTGCTTTCGTATGTAAACAAATCCATTGCTTGTAATCTTAATGATATATGATAAATTCATAAGCAAATTTATGTTCAAACAAATATATGAAACAAAATTCTTTTCAAACAGAGTCTTCAGAGTGATATTTATAAAATTTCTTCATTTGAAAATCCCAAGTAAATCGAAAATTGAGTCTTTGAAAAATATTAGTTTAATACATTATTTGCCCTTTAGAAACTTTATATATTATTGCAGAAGATGAAAGCTAAAAACATTAAATTTAGAATTTACATTTGGAAAACTAATAGCAGAAAATTAAAATAATGCAGGAAAACAATATTTGTATGTCTATTGAATTTTTAAAAAATAAATGCTTTGATTATACAAATATAAGAAGTTTTAGGAAAGTATTTATAAAGGTGTCGTTTCCAGAAAAATAAATACATTTTTTCTAAAAAATGTAATAGAATTAGTGTTCATGTAACTCTTATGTTTATTTTTCTTAATTGTATTCTTAATATTTTAATTATTACCGCCTATAGATGGCGTTGTATGTACCTTTTTTGCAAGAATAACGATAGAGTAAGTTTGAGTCAGTTGCTATGCCCTTCTACTCCTTTTAAGTGTTTTTTTTTAACTTGTGCAAATAGGAACAGCTCACTTGTTGTTAGCAGCAAATCATTGTTATATTTTAAATGTGTTAATTTCGTAAATGTTACATGTGTTCTTCGTCCATTTATATTCATGTGTGTCGATAAATATGAAAATTTCAACTAAGGACTATTTCTTGGATTATACATAATACGGATTGCTTACAAATAGTTATTAATATACTTTGCTGTAAGTACATTTAATTAGAAAGTCATATGTTAAATATGGTGTAGAAAAGTTAATTTATTTCGGATTTGTGAAAATTATTGTAATGCTGAATTTACACTAAGTAAACAGAACATATATTTATGTTCGAAATGACACTTGTTTCATTAGTTTCGATTTGGTGTTTAGCAGCAAAAGCATTCAAGAGCTACCTTAGAACAAAGTCAATTTATCATAAATTATGTGCAATTATGCTTCTCAGTTTTAAAGAAAATCAGTAATATTGAATGCGTATTTTTTGATTTTAAAATGGTTATTCAATATACAAACTTCATTGTAATAGTTATGTAAAGCTCTGATGCGAAGTATTTCCCGGCACATTTACATAGAAAGAAAATATGAACCACATCACACAAGCAGAAAAGAAAAAAATAGAATAAAAAAGAATCATAAATATTAATAAGCTGTGAATAAAAAAAATGTGATCTTTAATTTTAAGTGAATAAACAGCCTAACATAATGTATAGTAATTATTCTACAGCGCACTTAGTCATAGATCTGATTGTATAGATATTAGCAGTTGAATTTAAATTTCAAATAAAGTTTAACAATACCTCAAATGAGTCCTTTATATCACAAATTTAAGCATAATTTCTGCATATAAATGCATGGTTTTGTCTAAATCAAATGAGCATTTAATGCCTGCAAAATAAGTTTTTCGAAGTAATTCTTCTATACAAAATTTTCTTGTTCAAAAGAGCTTCTTGAATAGTTTGATAACTTTCCTTAAATAACACAAATTTATAAAACAGAATAAAAGACACGAGACAATTCACATATATTTGCGCATTAAGTCCGTACTTGATGCGTAAGTGTGCAGAAAATATTCAGGTAAAGTATGACTTTCATCTTATCAACGTTCAAAATTAAACAAGAGCTCCTTCGTGAAAAAATAATCGTGCGGAACAAGTGCGATTTATTTTAAGTTAAAGCATTTATTTATTACTTAAATGCATAATAAATATTATTTATAATTCAGTGCGATTGTATGATTTTTTGTTATTTGTATATTACATGTTCAATGAATCTTATATCAATCCTTTTGTATAATAAAAAATATAACAGTTTTAAGTAATAAAGGTAAGCACAAGCTTGTATTATTATTAAAAAAGTATAATTATACATTATAAATACTATCGAAAATGCAATATCTAGTTTTATTCATGTTTATAAACCATTATGAATGTTATGGAATTCTTAGTAGCATTGAATAATCATCCAAACAAACCGCTTTTTCTGATGAGTCAAACCTTTAAATTCATATTAGTAGATTTCAAATGTAAGATATACAAAAATGAATACACTTAGCTAACTCATTAAAGTTTAGATGCATAGCTTCTAATAAAGACTAATCTACCATATTATTTAAATTAAGAAAATATCAAAGTCATTTTAGATTAATGATAAAAGTAAAAAGGGCGGATAAGTTGTTACGATATCTTTCTCCCTCAATTGAGTAAACGATAGTTTGATTTTGTTTTCCATCCCAAATCGTAATCTGTTGACAAAAAGGTTAATTTGATATTCCATTAAATATTGGTACTAATTTAAGGGACCAAAAATATACTCGATATTGTTTCACTTTAAAACAGATATACCTTCGAAATTTAACTAATTATATCAATTTTCATTACCCTTTTAAAGATAGTGTGATCTAAAGGAAATCGAATAAAAATTCATTTCTTAAACTCAAGAGTCAATCACCTATAAAATAAATTATACAAAATAAGGCTGTGTCTACGATAGGACAATAAATATCACATGGCTTTTTTGAAAATAACTTCAAAGTCTTGATTTACAGGAGCAATAAACTGCATTTATGGAAAACATTAGTATTAAATTTCATTTAATCTCTACAAAATGTGCATTTTGAGTTTGAAAATAATTATATTTTTCGATTCTTTTTCGATTAAGTTTGCTTAACGTATGGTAATAGTTGTTATGACAGAAGAATATTTTTATATAATTTTGAATATACATTGCTTAATTTTAGCTTTTTGTAAATATCCAATGTTATGTTTCAGTTATGATCAAGTCTCAAGTATTTAATTTTCAGCTCGTTTATTTAAAATAGCTGTTTATTTTATTATAATCATAACAGTTTTTTTGAAATTTGAATGTAATGTAAAAAATACATCTGCGAATTTCGGTAAAATATTATGTTTCAGCAAAACTTTTATCAATGTTTATTTCTTGTAAAATATCTGTATGTCTTACATCCCGGATTTTTTCATATGTATTGAAAATGTCAGTCATAGACAAAAATTGAAATTTCCCGAAATACCAATATCTTTTTTCAAGTAAATGAATCTATTTCCTAGCACATAGACTAGATGTATATAATAATGTTTATTTTAAGTATACGTAAAATAAATAAATTCTACTTAAAAATGTATCTCTGTCTTCATTAATGAGTAGTTTCCGATCAAGCTTGATATTTTATGCTGAATATTCGGAGAAAAAATAATACAATTTGAAATTAAGAATTCCGATTTATTAAATTGAATAAAGAAATAATTTATACGATCATGTTAAATACTATATTTAGGTAGTATGTCGGGTAAATTATACCTATAATTAAGTAATGTAGTAGTTTTGCTTGCAGTCACCTAGTAAAGTACACCGAAATAAAATAATAACATTTTGAAAGTAAATCATTGCCTTCACTGATCTATAAGTACTTATTGTTATAAAGGTGACTATAATCTTAAATTTTGTAATTAATATCAACTTAAATTTTGAAATGTTTTAAAAATAAAGAAATGCCATGAATATGTTATAATTATGTTCCTGTCGTTAAAATAACTGTAAATACTTAATATCTTAATGTCGTTAAAATTATTAAACTATCGATCACAATAATCTATTTTTTGCTTATTTAATTTTCTACATTTATTTCCATTTTGATGTTAAATTACAGATAAGTTATGCATTTTAAACTTATGAAAATAACTAATATAAAAATCAGAATATAATTCTTTTACAACATATTACAGGTTATGAACAGCATGTAAAGAAACTCTCTCTATACAATGAACATAGATAATAAAAATAAGAGTCCTTCGCAAACTTAATTGCGGTGCCCGAAGATCAAACATTCAGGATGAAAAGATTCTAAGAACTACACAACTCTTCTCATATGTAAGATCTGTCAAAATTCAATCGGCGTTTCTTTTTATATGCCAGAACGTATCACCAGAGCTCAAAGAATGATTACAGAAACTTGTAATATTACGCGAGTTAAACGTAAAAATCTAATTAAAAACACGCAGTTCGTCATACATCCCAACTCTTCTCATTTTAAATTGAAATTCAAGGAGGGAAAAAGGATTTTGTTTCTTTCTTTTCATGTATCTCATTTTCTCTTTCTTTCTCTTACGTTCCCATTTTTTCGATCAAAAGAGATGTTTAAGTTTATTTCTTATGAGAAAGAGTACACGCAACAGAAATAAAACGTGAACGCTTTTTTTTTAATTTAGGATCTCTGTAGATTGATGATTTTTTTCCTGGAGGTATTTATCGAATAAATAAACCAATATATATGTATATATTTCCTTTTTTTCATAAAATGTAATCTTTGAAAAATGAAGATCCAATTTCAAATAATTTAATTTTTTTTCTCATCATATTCCTTTTTATTGCAATATGGCCGCAGTAACCGAGTGGCTTTCTTTTGTTCATCTGCCTGCGTTGATTCATCAAATTGTAGAGTAAATCAAATTTGTTGCCAATGAAAAATCGACGTGTTTTGGGGCTGATGCCCCTTAAATCTTTCAAGCATCTAAGTCCTTCCGTTGGTATGGTGGAGAGAGAATTGCCAGCTCAGGTATTGTCCTCGTCATTTCGACGAGACTTAACGATGAGAAATCAATTACCAATTATGTTCTTGATGTCTTAAGTATAATGTTAATAAACAATTTATGAGGAAGCATCATATTTTATTAGATTTGCGTACTTTAACCTTTGATTATTTACAGAATACGTTCTGCATAGATATAGTTTTAAGCATGTTTTTTTTTTTTGCAGAATAAAATCAACTTCCTACATTAATGTTTAATTATTTAAAATGCGATTGGTACTCATATTACAATGCACAGGTCAACAAAATGATTGAATTTAATACATACAATTATGGTATAAAATGTATTTCTTCTTTTTTTTTTGTATGAATTTTGACGCTGTTAACAAATATTTTTAAACACAGAAAAATTGGAAAATATTTATTTAAATATCCTAAGACTTAAAATACTGTATTTATTTCTTATAGTTGTTCCTAGCACAACATTTAAAGA